>CM064499.1:26114410-26278786 GCA_032716605.1 Paralithodes platypus
GTAAAGCAAGGAATATGGATGCAAATACATAGATACTACATAACCAAGTAGGCAGTACATTTTGTTTTCATGATAATGTGTAGATATGTTTAGGATATTTCTGTCCATCCCTGTATCAATCAATCGGCATATGTTTGGACATATATATATATATATATATATATATATATACTGTATGTATAATATATATATATATATTTGTTTTGTCTATGTGATTGAGGGAGGCAAAAGGCAGAACTGCCTATAGCGAGTGCCTCCCCCATAGTTGAAAGAGTGACAGGGCCAAAATCAAGGGATGTTCAAGCCAAAATGCCTGGACACACGGAGTTTGAAGTAATTTAAGTCATAGGAAGAGGGAAAGACTGATTCTGGGAGAGAGTTCCAGAGCTCAGCTGTTGAGTAGAAGAAAGTTTGAGAGTAACGTTTCACTCTTGGGTTGGAGAGTTGCATAAAGGTTCTGGAGTTAGACACAGTATATTCGTTGGATGTAAGTGGAGGTATTAGCGGTTGTAGAAATTTAGCTAAGTTGTATTCAGCAGTTTTAATTGTAGAGATAATTGGTTAGTGAACTTCGTGAGTTAAATTTGCCCAATAAATACGTCTTAGTCAGTTATGATGTGGAGTCCCTGTTCACTAATGTACCCTTGGATGAGACCTTGGACATAATCTTGGAGAACTATGAGCCTAATATTGTTTTTGGTATAGCTAAAGACATAATGAGGAAGTTATTTAGATCTGTCACTTCGGAATCTTGTTTTCTTTTTAATAATAACTTATATAGTCAAACCGATGGTGTATCCATGGGAAGTAGTTTAGGCCCCCTTTTCGCTAATGCTTTCCTATGCAACAAGGAAGTTCAATGGCTAGATAACTGTCCACTTACCTTTAGACCTATTTGGTACAAGAGGTACGTGGACGATACCTTTCTTATCTTTAGGAACGATCATGATAACGAATGTGTTTTCAAGTATATAAATAATCAGCACAAAAACATTAACTTCACAATGAAAAAAGAAAACAACGAATCTCTGAATTTTTTGGATGTCCTAATAACAAAAACTAAAGATGGATTATGTACATACAGGTGTTTACAGAAAACCAACTCACACAGGACAGGGTCTTAGCTGGTTCAGCTTTTGCCCGAAACTTTACAAAATCAACTCTATTAAAACTTTGCTGGATTGAGCTTATGAAATTTGCTCTAATTATGTCACGCTTCACGAGGAGATAACCAAATTAAGGGACTACTTTGTTAATAATAATTATAAGGAAGATCTTTTCAACAGTATCTTAAAGAAGTTATTGAATGTCAAACAATACGGAGCCAGTGAACCCAAGTATGATGTTCCTAAATTGGTTAAGTATATCAAGTAACATTAGTTACGAATTTCGGAAAATTGCTCAAAATATTTTATTCAAAATATTTAAAGATTCATTCCCCGCAGTTAACTTTAAGATTATATTCACTAATGTCTTCAAAATTGGTTAATTTTTAAATTTCAAAGACCGTGTGATAGACCCTCTATGTTCGAATATCGTTTACCGATTTACTTGTCCTAGCTGTAATGCTGGGTATATTGGATGTAGGCTACTAGCCGTTCATTCAAGATATACGAACATATTGGCAAAAGTTACAGGTCAGGTATTTTTTTACAAAAGATGGCATTTTCTGCCGTCCGTAATCACTCCCATGAGAACGATCACCGTTTCTCTGATAAAGATTTTCAAATATTAGCGAAATTTAGGCATCATACAGACGCGCTCATTGGAGAAAAATTGCTCATCAAGAAGTTCAATCCAGAACTTAATGTTTCGAACAACTCTTAAATATTAATTTTGTGATTGTGTTTTTTGTATATATTTTTTCTGTTTATCTTTTTTTTCAAATTTTTCGATCACTTTTTTTAGTTTGATTTCCTTTCACAGCTCCACAGTCACTTGAGCTATGGCGGTGTTTTAGTTGACTCCCACACCCAGTTCTGTGAATGTGTCTGGTCTTTTGTTTCCCTGTACTTAGGTAAGTGTACATGTATTATGTGATTTTTTTATTATGTTTTGTAAAAGGTGTAGTCTGTTGATAGTTCACTATGTTTATATATAAATTACGAGATAGCGATATATATTTTGTATTAGATGTTTCAGTTTCTACTTCTAACTGTGAGGTTTCAGTAATTTTTTATAAATTTCAAACTTTTAAATATTAATATAGAATAGAGTGTAATTGTTTACTAATTTTTAACTGACTTATTAGTGATCCCGTTGTTCCTTCTGTTATGAGTTTTTACTTTTTTTGTTTGTTTAGGGATTATATGGTACTCCTGAAGATGGCTTAATGTAAGCCGAAAATTTGAGAATAAAGATGGGTCCAGGCGTCTTATCCCTACTTATCCTACTATTATGGAAATTATGGTGCCCCGGTTCACCAGCTGACATACTAACAAGTATATATATTTATATATATGACTTGTCGATTGCCCTTATTTGGCATAAATAATTATATAGTAGACGTGCCGTTTTGCCCAAAATCAAAACGGCATACCCAACTCTGCGATGGGTCACCATCATCATTAGGCTACTATAGTCGGTTTATTTCCAGCTGATGGCAAATTGAACCCATTAGCAGCTGATTTATCGATACTTAATGATAAGATATGAAACTACTATGTCTTTGCATCATCTTATTGCCAAGTTTTCACAATCAGCAACATATTTCTCTACAAAATCTTCGTAATAGCCAAAAAATTAAGATGTGTTAACCCCTGCATAAGAAACTACACTCGTAATTCAATCATGCGCATTATATTTCCATGTATAAGATCACAGAAAGGAACAGAACTTATGTGGGCAACTGTACATATGATACCGTAATGTCTGATAATTCATACATAGAGAAATCAAAACTATTCAGACAGCTACCTTCCAACAGCAAGGCGGTAAAATGTATCAGGTGTGCCGACATTGAAGAGGCCATATTTAGCCCAGCGCCGCTCACCCTCGAAGTCCACCAAGTCAACCCTTAGCTCATGCAGTGCGGAGGAGGTGAGGGCATGCAGCGGGTTAAGTCCCAGCCAGAACTCCGCCTCTGGGCTTCCGAACCCAAGCTGGTATTCGATCCAAGTGCGGTAGAAGTCGAGGCGGGACGTGGTGGCATTAGTGCGGCGCTGAAAGACTGTCCAGCCGCCTCCATCAATAGTGTGGTCACAGTACACACTGACGGGCTCCTGGGGGCGATGAGAGTAGGGGTACACCTGCCGCACCCCTACCCCACTGTCTCCTGCAGCCTGCAGGTCTCGACAGTGGCGGGGTCTTGTCTCCCGCTGTGCTGCCTCTTTGAGGGACTCCCGCAACTCACTCAGAGTTTCATGCACATCCTGAAATATCCATTGCAATGGTTTAGACAGATATGCAGCTTTACCTGCAGAGAAACGAGACTCATACCCAACTAGTCCAGAGAAATGGAGGTTATAAGGCTCAGAAAAATGTGGTGTAATCAGTGATAATAATGAATTATTCTTTATAAATTCTGCTTAAACAGAATGGTTTCAATCCCCCGCATACTGAACTAATGTTACTCAGCTTCTCGGTATGTCGGTCTGTCTGTCCATCCAGTATCTCCTCCTAGGGTTATTTATAATAATAATAATAATAATTATATTTATTCAGTTAGCAATTTACAGAGTTGGTACCACATAGTATGTTACAAATATGACATGTACCAGCTTTGCATAATTCCAACTAAGGATAGCCCAATAGGGCCGTTAGGCGTATTTCCATTGGGGTCCTTGTGGGATTAGGTTAGCTGGGGAAAAGGGGAGGATAAAAGAAATAGATACTTTAGAGAAAGTATTTCTAGGGGGTTATTTTAAGATACCTTACATCCTATAGTAAATATCAGTAATCCGTAATCAGTAATCATTTCAGTTTGGTTTGCCTATCTCTTATGTCGTATTTAGTAGTAGACATAAGCTTGGTGCTCCCTTCTCGCAGCTCTCCGGTTCAGGTGTTCCTTCAGGCTACGTCTAAGAAAGGAATACAGTGTTCTCTTTTCACAGACTGACTGGGGTAGGTCGTTCCAGTCTTTGATGGCAGTGAAGAAGAATGTTTGCTTACCCTGTCCTTGGATTCTCGGGACCGTAAAATTAAACATCCTGTTTCTTGTATTATGTCCACTCTACTCTCATTTGCTTTAACAAAATCACTCTTAAGATACTCTGGAGCTCTGTCATAGAAAATATTGAAGGCATTAGTGAGCCTGATTTGTTTGGCCCTGTCAGAGACATTGAGCATACCTAGTGACTGAAGTTGTTCCTGGCCAACATGTGATCTGGGTCCTAGGTTCAGCATGAACCTAACCATTTTATTTTGAGTGACCTGAAGTTTGTGCTGTGCTGATTTAGATGATGCAGAGTACCAGGATGACACAGAATAGTCAAAATGACATTGAACAAGCGCTTGGTAAAGGGTCTTTTTGGTCGCCGCTGGCAAGCATCCCACCTGTCTATACAGGTATTTTATACGTGCTCTACACTTACACAGGATAGATTCCAAACTTGTTTCACCTGACAAACTCGAGTCCAGTTTTAGTCCGAGATATTTAACTTGTGACACTGTTGTTATAGGAATATCATTACAGTTGACCGAGAAGCCCACAATGTCTTTCAGTTTGCGTTTTGTCCCACACAAGATGGCTTCCGTCTTGCCCAGGTGAAGAGATAGTCTATTGTCCACTAGCCATTCACTACATGATTCTAGTTCTTTGGAAAGTAAAGCGGCAATACTTATTGGGTCTTTTCCTGAAACCAGAAGCACGCTGTCGTCAGCATACAGTAATAATTTACACGAGATGCTCAGTTCCATGTTGTTCACATAACAGAGAAAGAGTAAGGGACCAAGGATGCTTCCCTGCAGGACCCCACAGTTAATTGGCATAGGATCAGATATATTATCATCAATTTTGACTCTTTGTGTTCTACCACTAAGATAAGATTTAAACCAGTTCACAGACCCAATGCCCATTGCTTGTAGTTTATTACATAGGATATCATGGTCTACTGTGTCAAACGCTTTTTGTAGATCAAGAAGAACCATACCGGTGTAGTTACCTTTAGACATTTCTTTACGAATGTGATCTGTTAAGTGGATGAGACAGGAGTCAGTCGAGTACATGCATCTGAAACCTGATTGAAACTTATAAAATAGATAATTTTCTTTGAGGTAGTGTTCAATTTGGGTGTATACAGCTCTTTCAAGGATTTTAGATACAATACATAATATGCTAACTGGTCTGTAGTTGCCAACTTCTAGTTTATTTCCTTTCTCGAATAGAGGGGTTACAATAGCTTCCTTCAGTTCACCAGGTACAGATGCTTACAAAATTATTATGTATGAACTTAGACGGTCTGTGCGGATGTAAGTCAGAATAGGAAATAGATCTTCCTCAACGGTTAAGGTCAACCATAAAAGTCAAAGATAAAGGTAAACTTTCTCAAAATTTTACCTACTCATTCAGTATTCACCACAACACAATGCTAGATGCTATACATGTGATTATCATACTGACCAACTTACAGCTAAATATTCCTAAGGTTAAGGTCAAATGTGAAGGACAAAGGTCATAATCAGATTTATTAGTATTATTTCTAAACTAATGGATAGATTTTCACCAAACGTTGCACAAATATCTAAAATACCTATACAAAGGTCAGCATATATACAATAAAAAATATAATAATACTAAAAGGTCAAGGTCATAGATTAAGGTCATACCGGTATGGTAAGGTCAAAATAATAACTTCCTTATGGTATATTCAAATTTCACCAAATTTGCTGAAATGGTTGACTGTTATGCAAAGGATAATTCTACATTATCAGACACATTCCGAAAAGGTCAAAACAAAGCTCAAAGGTTAATTCCCACATAATTTCTCCTAAATATTTGTTGTCATCAAAATATACATACATAGGCCTACTTGATTTGTCAATGAAATGACCATGCAATAAAATGAAATATTTCCTTTCTTAAAGGTCAAGGTCACAGGTCAGGGTCAAAGTTCAATAGTTAAAACTGGTGTTAAAATAATTTGAATTTCACCAATATCGCTGTTGTTTATAAAGAGATTGTAATAAACGAATACCACATATATTTCGAATTTCAAGGTCAAAAGTCAAGGAAAAAGGTCTAAAACAGTTTTATTTCAATGTCACAAAGTAATTTTTCAAACTAAAGCCATAAAGGTCAACATAATATAGAGGTCAGACGTCAATTCTAACGTCAATACTTTTTCCCCAAATTAAAATTGTGTCCTTGATTTGTTAACCCTATGAGGATTATGACACATTTTATCACTATACTGTATTGTGGCCATCATTAGACGAGTTTATGCAGTTTAGGAAGGACCTATAGGAAACTGACTTCGAAAGTTCCTTCCTAAGATGAATGGAATCGTCTAATGATAGCAAAAATAAACTGCTTAACATCGTGGATCATCAAAGGAATTTGTTATTAGACCTTACTGGAGGCTACCTAATATCCGTTCCTCTGCCTCAATCCGGCGTTGTTATTAATAAAAAATGGTGACTTGTCAAGCGCTCTATTAGTAACAAACCACCCCCGTCTTATTAAAGGTGGTGGGGCATACAAAATTAAAATTAATTTATAATGTATTTAAAGAGATGTTTAGATCTCCAGTAATCAACCTGACTACTCCTTTGTCTAAACTAATCTTCAATATTAGAGAACAAATAAAAAATAGATATTGAATTGCGACCCCTTGCAACTAGTACTCACGTGAGGATGTGACGTAGGCCCAGGCCAATATTTGGGAAGTAAACATCAGCAAGTATAGCAACAATGGTGAATAGGTGTGCTGTTTTCGGGTGTAGCAACATCCCTGGACCAAACATAGCACTACACAAGTTTCCAAGTGATCCATACCATTGTATCAAATGGGTGAAGTTTATACAAAGAACCAGAGTGTGGGAGGCAAAGCCCAAAACAAGCTTCATATGCAATGGACATTTTCGTGATGAATGCTTTGACAATAAAGTGCGGTGGAGTATGGGTATGGCTAGATGCTTATACCTAAAAGCTGATGCCATACCCACAATATACCCTGCAGGTACATGTGCTACAAGTGTTCCTACAGTGTCATCAGAGCAGAGACCAGCTGCAAGGAAGCGTTAAGTCCAAGAAGTGAGTGATAGTTTTTTGGGGTGGGGAAATTTCCCTGTACAGCATGGGTACATCTTTCCATAAAGTACGGTAGGCTACCGGGCATTAGCGAATTATGATATTTTATATAGCCTAGCTAACTAGCTTAGTGACAGAAATAGAATTAGCCTAGGCTAGTAAGATCAGAAATTAAGGAAAATTTGCATGTAGGCCGGTAGGCCCTAGTCTAGGCCTAAGTGCTTGCCAATTTCAGGAGTCAGGAGAGTGGATAATATGGGCTAACTTAAGCCTAGCCCAAATTATACAGTCAGCGTCGATGGATATAGGCCTAACCTAGGCTAAAGAAATTTATTGGCTGAAATTCAACTACTAGCAACTAGGCTAACAAAAGAACAAAAAAAACAGTGAGTAGCGCAAACATTGTTGGGAAGGATATGTAGTGACCAGGCGTACGGTCATCATGTTTACATAAGTCGATCTCCGCGGTTAAGTTCCCGTCTATTTTTACGGCGATTTTTTCTGTTATTTGCACCCTGTTGGCAATGTATATGATGATGACAATAAGTCATGGAGGCATGAATGTTTCTAAGAGTAAATAAATATCACCAAAAGCTGTGATTGTCCTAAATATTACAGACACCAACAAATTGTTGTCATAAAGTAAACACTGATAAATATATTAGGCTATACCCGGTAGGCTATAGCCTAATCTATAAGCTATAAAAATCGGGAAAACACTTCTTTAATCACAGTCTATGACATGGGACCACACAATTATATAATAGAGGTTTATAATTACCATTCAGTGGCCTGCATATTCAGACGCTGTTGATTTGGTGCCACCTCAGGTACAAGTACAGCTGCAGCTGCTTCTCCCTCCTCTCGTGCTGCTGGATCTCGTCCTACAGGTTCATACATATAAGCCTGGACACCACCAATATTCATCACTTGAGGTTCTTCGCCATAATCACAGTTATCACCCTCAGTATTAGCAAACGAATCGGAACTACTGTCACTATCCTCCATTTCCACCTGTCAGAAGAGCTTGTTGTGTTGCTGGGCATATGTCATCAGAGAGCTTAAACTCCGAATCCAGAAAAGTGTCACCCATATCCTATTTTGGCCAATATATAAGTAATTAAGCCATTGTAGCAGAAAATATTGCACCAAAAGCTATAGTGCACACTGCCGGTAATGATTGTGGAGGAAAATAATAGCATGCACACCCACCTTTAACCCTTATTTAGCGGGCTAGGTGGTCTATTTGACCGTAGCGCCCAGCGGGGTGTTTTTACCCTAAATAGGGTTGTTTACGTGATCATTTTCATGCCTAAATAAGACCCAGAGCGTAAAACAAGTGTCTATCCCTGAAAGGGCATAAACAGAGCTTTCCAATGACACCCCAACCATCCTTGTACGACCACTGGTTCTCTTACAACGATCGCGCAACACGAGTGCAAAAACCATGTAATTAGGTACTTTCCCTACATAATTCCCTGTGTAGCGAGTGTGAGGGGGGAGGGAAGGGTGGTTTTCACTTCAGTTGGTCCACCGCGGTGGTGGGCGGCGGTCATAGCCTTCCTACGCTCCTCACACCGCTCAGCTCTCTCTCTCAGCAACATTACGTGCTGAAAATGGCGCACAACATAAGTTGTGAACCGCCACTTAGTCCAAATTTATTTCACACGACATAAGTTGCGCGCCGCCAATAAGGGGTTAATAGTTCACGCACTGGCTGGACTCTGATAAGACAAGGGCTCTGTGAGATACCGTTCTGCATAACGGCACTCAACATTAGAGTCCCTCAGATACGGAATCCCAGGCACTGGTTCTGGGGTACGATATCGGAAAAGGACAAAATTTCCTCATCAAACCCAGTCACTGAAAGACTCTTCTAACGGTCAGAACAGTTAAGAGAAGTTGCGTCACAAACAGCCCTCTTACGTTAGTTCGATGACGCGTTGCAGATGAACTGGCATATTGCACACAACATATAAGGCCCAACACCCAAGAATACTGGAAGGTCTGCATCACAACTCTTATAACGGTCAGAGCAGTTAGCGAGTCCTCTCCTACATTAGCTCGATAATACTATACAGATGCACTGGTATAGTGTATGTATTATTTAAGACCCAACACCCAAGAGTTCGAGTCTCCATCTACTGTCACCCAGCCACGTCAGGATCACCACCACGGTCCAGATTCTCACCAGAAGACTACAGAGTGCTTCTACATATAATATATAGTAAAATCCCTTTCTAAGTACTAGTGATGCACCTTAATGATAAAAGGAAGTACTAAATTAAATCTTTATATCCCATTTATATGCTATTGAAACGCATAAGAAGTACTAGTGATAACCATAGTGTTGACGCAGGAGATATATATAAAAAATAGTGAAAGAATAAATGTACTAGTGATGCTCCTTATATAAAAGAAGGTACTTGAGTGAATTCATATTATATTTATGCAATTTGAAACGCAATTGAAGTACTAGTGATGCCCACCTATTTTAGGGAAGTACTTAATTTAAAGTTCTAAATATTCATACAAAGTGAAATCATATAAGTAATAGTGATAACCCGTGAAAAAGCAAATACTTAAGAATATACCTGTGTCGTGTGATATGAGAAAGTACAAGTGTCATACCTTGCTTGAAGGGAGTACTAAGCTATATTGATTTTAATAAGTACAAGTGTCATTCCTCGATTGAAGGGAGTACTAATGTATATTATACAAGCCAAGTCTTAAGAGTGAACGAAGATTGGGGAACCTCGTTCGTGCGTCTTATAAATGTTTATACCATTATTTATCATTTAAATACAGTATCTATGTGTAGTGAATATAATAATATGAATGTACGTTTTGTTATAATTATCCTCTATTACTTTCTGTGCATGTGTTGAAACGAATTCGGCTTCTCCAGTCAAGTACATACATACTGTACATACATGCATACAATTTTAAGACTGAGTGCTCCACACATACGTGCAGTTTCAGTCTCTTGTCCTAATGGCGGCATTCCAGGTAACCCTGTTAAGTTCTGCTTCACTTGTTAAGTTTTTGGATTTGAGATCGGCACGTATAGTCCGATCCCAGGTCTTCCTCGGTTCACCCCTTGGTGCAGCTCCCTCCACAATCACAGACCTGCATTTTTTCACCCCAATTTTGTTCATCCATTCTCTCCACATGTCCATACCATCCCAGTCTACTTGTACGCATCACCTCGCTAATACTCTTTATACCTAAACGTCTCCTCAGTTCAACATTTGTTATTCTATCCTGTAACCTGGCCCCACACATCCATCTCACCATTCTCATCTCATTATGTTCCATTCTGTTGACATCCTCTACTTTAACGGCCCATGTTTCTGAGGCATACGTCATTGCACTTCTAACACATGATGAATACACCTTTCCCTTCAGTGGGAGAGGCATTCTTTTCATGGTCAGGTATAAGTAGAACCTACCTAATTTATCCAATCAACCCCAGTAAAAACCTGACATAATATATATATATATATATATATATATATATATATATATTATGCCAGGTTATATATACAGTACATACTGTATATATATATATTTATGTATATATATATATATATTAAGATAACGAAATTAAAGAATTCTCCCCTACCTCACCAAGAGAAAACGCCAGGAAGACAGACAGCAAAACCTGTGGCAAATACGCAGCAGCAAGGAGAAACTCAAGAAAAGCGAAGGAAGACAAGGAAAGATGGCGACCACCAAAGAAAGTGGCTTCCCACAACAAACAAAGGGAAAACAAAAACAAAATCAGCAGAAATACATCAGAAGAAACAGAGGCCTACCAAAATATCCACCATGCCCTGTATCCCGAAATTGCCCCATATTATGAGACAACCAGCCGAGCAGAAGAAGAGTACAAGCGAGAAGATAGGAGAAAAGGAGGAAATACCAAACAAGAAATGCACGCCCAAAGAAACACCACGTGTACCATTTGTCCACCCATTATCGAGAAATAATAAGCGAGACCAAATACCTATAAATATTACTCCATCACCGGTCCTCACTGCTAAAAGAGAAGCCTGAGTCGCCAGTATTACATCCGAATGCCCTACTACACCCGGGGAGAACATTAGGATATCTTCTACCTCCAGACAACTGCAAAAGAGAAGAATAGTGTTCAGCCAGGACGAGAAGGACTCATATCACCATCAAAGGAGTAAGCACTTACGCCCCTGTTCCACCCAAAGGCCAAAATCCTTACCCATCAGCTTCTAGGGGATCCTCCTAATCCCCTGGATGACCCTCTGACCGCACTTGTGACCTTTATACTCCCACACACCAGCCCCGGGACATCTTCGTCAACGTCATCACTATGCTGGGAAAAACTGAACAGGGTAAACAATTCTAGGGCTTTTCAATTACTGGCATACCAAGTTGAAAGTCCTAGGATTACCCTCCCATTCAGTTGGCGATAGACGGCATACCGAAAGTCCCATAGGTCTGAGGAGTTATTTTCCTTATTGAAGGATCTTTGTTGATTGTGGCATACCATCAGTTAACATAGACGCCTTTAATAGGCTGCACCTTTAACCCTTAATTAGCGGCGAGCAACATAAGTAGAGTTAAATAAAGCTGGACTATGTGGCGGCGCTCGACATAGGTCGTGTGGCAATTTCAGCACGTAATGTTGGTGAGAGAGAGAGACAAGTGGTGGCAGGAGAGTAGCGAGCGTATGACTGCTCCAGACCACCGCGGCGAACCTACTGACACGAATCCCACCTCCTCCCTCCCTCTCTCACTCGCTATATACGGAATTGTATGGGGAAAGTGCCTAATTACATGCTTTTTGCACTCGCGTTGCACGGTTATTGCAAGAAAACTAGCCATCATAAAAGGATCGTTATGGTGTCATTCGAAAGCTCTGTGTATGCCCTTTCAGGGATAGATACTTGTTTTACGTTCTGGGTCTTATTTAGGCATGAAAATGATCACGTAAACAGCCCTATTTTGGCTAAAACACCCCGCTGGGCGGTACATATAAATAAACCGCATAGGCCGCTCGTAAGGTGTTAATAGTAGAAGGCTGAAGTACCCTGGCATACCTACACTTCAAAGTTTTATTATCAAAAACGCATTCTAAAACCTACCAAAGGATCTTGGCATACCACGGTCACTTGTGTAGGTCAGGGCTCTGCGAGACACCTTAACAGGCACTCTGCATGTAGAAGTCCTTGGTGCATTTGTCTGTAGCATACTATTGGACTCATGCAACTAAAAGGTTTAACACCTTACGAGCGGCCTATGCGGTTTATTTATGTGTACCGCACAGCGGGGTGTTTTTAGCCAAAATAGGGCTGTTTACGTGATCATTTTCATGCCTAAATAAAACCCAGAACGTAAAACAAGTACCTATCCCTGAAAGGGCATAAACAGAGCTTTCGAATGACACCATAACGATCCTTGTATGATGGATAGTTTTCTTGCAATAACCGTGCAACGCGAGTGCAAAAAGCAGGTAATTCGGTACTTTCAGTACATAATTGAGTATGTAGCGAGTGAGAGAGGGAGGAGGGAGCTGAGATTTGTGTCAGTAGGTTCGCCGCGGTGGTCTGGAGCAGTCATACGCTCGCTAGTCTCCTGCCACCACTTGTCTCTCTCTCTCAGCCACATTACGTGCTGAAATTGCCACTCGAGTTATGTCGAGCGCCGCCACATAGTCCAGCTTTATTTAACTCGACTTATGTTGCTCGCCGCTAAATAAGGGTTAAACACCGCCTTGAGTTCCTTAAACCTCTTATAAAGGTCAGTGGTAGTCGAGAAAGACAAGAGTGGCCATAGCCATATTGTCGCCTCGCGTTAACCCGATATAGTGTTGATTCGTCATAACTGAGGCACTATATTAAAGACCCCAAGTCAAGAGTACCTGAACGGAACTTCATCACCGATTAATACAAAGGTCAGGATAGTCGAGTATCTCTAAGCTTTATGCTATATATACTCGCGTTAGTCCGATGAGGTGCCCAAATATTTTACGATATTTACGGAGCCACATTTAAGACCCCAGGCCCATTAATCCATCTGTAACCTACTACTTCACACGACAGGCCAACCTGGACGGCCCAACTGAGACTCAGAAGACGCAAAGCTGTTACCTCAAACCCTTTTCCTCCAAGTGTTCAATTTTGGAGTTATTATAGAAAACTGAAATAAGTCAATACCAGTGACGAGGTATATATATAAAGTTAGAGTCCCAAATATCAACTCTGCCAAATTCTCGCCAGTGCGTAAGGTGCCTAATAAAGTTAGAGTTCCAAGATATTGATTCTGCCTAAAATTCATATGAGTGTTATAAAGTTAGAGTCCCCAAATATCGACTCTGTCTACTTCTCAACAGTGCGCAAGGTGTTTTATAAAGTAGAGTCCAGGGTATTGACACAGTATAAAGCCTCGTCAACTAAAGTGTAACTTAATATCATATCTGAATATAAAATCACAGTCTGGGTATTATTCGAATCTTCAGTATTTCATAAATGTATAATTATCTTGTATTGTTTACAAGAGGACAGCTAAGCCTATTTTTATATCTGAGCTCCATCTAGATCCTCGATCATGCTAGAAGAGTATTTCTTATGTTACACAAACTTATTTACCGGGTGGATGGGACTCGTTAGCCTTGGTCGGCAACTCATCTAGGGGAGACAACCTTATACAAATCCGGGTGGATGGGACTCGTCAGCCTTGGTTGGCAACCTGTCTAGGAGAGTAAACCTGATACAAATCCGTACTGTTTACCTAAGGGTAAGGCAGGTTAGTGGATGGATTAGCCGAACACCACTGTAGAAAAATAGTGCTAACAAGATACACAGAGGGCCTCAGAGTTGGATGGATCCTAAATTGAGTGGTCAATCCTGTAAGTCCTTCACTAAACTGGCTCGGGTTGTCCCTCTCACAGGGAATAGGTCCGCTTGGGGCCATTCTGTGTATGGCCACCCTCGTAAGGGGAGTAAGGCGTCCGGCAATAGATAGATAGATAGATTTATTCATTTTATAAACATTATTATCTCATATACATGTACGTAGAGCTTAAGATAAATAAAACTGTTCTTTAAATAATATTTCGGTGTAACATGTATCCTCTGCTTGCCTTCTATGCATGTAGGCCTTTTGTATAAACTCTGAAATCTCCAGTCTTGATAGAACTCACTAGAACCAATAAGCAAACCTGATTAAAGTCACGGTATAATATATATATATATATATATATATATATATTATATATACTCTCAATATTCTTGGTGTCTATTTTGTTCTGCTCTCACTTGAAAGGACCATATTACCAGTCTTGCTAAGGTAGCCTCCCAGAAGCTGGGTGTGCTCAACCGCCTCAAGGGGTTCTTTACCCCTGCACAGCTTCTTACTCTGTACAGGGGCATAGTGCATCCTTGTATTGAGTATTGTTCACATGTGTGGGGAGGATCCTCTCACACCGCACTCCTAGACGAAGTAGAAAGGAAAGCCTTTTGTATCATAAACTCCCATCAACTCACCAACTCTCTGCAATCTCTCTCTCTCTCTTCGCAGCAATGTTGCATCTCTCTCGCTATTCTATCGCTACTACGATAGCGACTCGCTTGGTGTAGTGACTAGCGTCTCGGACTTCCACCCAGAAGGCCCGGGTTTGCGCCCACGCTCGGCGCATTAAAGATTTTTCACAAGCACTGAGTCGTTACCATCCCTCATGAGCAAAGGGATGGGGTAGTAGTACAGGACCCCAATGGAAATACGCCTAATCGGCCTTATTGAGCTATCCTTAGCTAGCTTAGCATGCGCTAGCTTTAAGAACTATTATTATTATTATTATTACAATAATCAATGTTCCTCAGAGCTTTCCCAGTGTATACCACCTTCTCTACGAAGGGTACGTAGTACCCGTCTTGCACCACAATCCCACCCCTACTCTGTGCAACTCTTCAACCCAAGAGTGAAACATTACTCTCAGTCTTTCTTCTATTTAACTGCTGAGCTCTGGAAATCTCTCCCAGAATCAGTTTTTCCCTCTTACTATGACTTAAATTGCGTCAAACTCTGTGTGTCCAGGAATTTTTGGCTCGAAAGTTCCTTGATTTTGGCCCTGTCACTCTTTCACCTCTGGGGGAGGCACTCGATACAGGCAGTTCTGCCTTTTGTCTCCCGCACTCACATAGAAAAAAAAAAATAAATAAATATATATATATATATATATATATATATATATATATATATATATATATATATATATATATATATATATACAGTATATATATAATTATATATATATATATATACAGGTATATATATATATATATATATATATATATATATATATATATTTATATATATATATATACCGAGTATATATATATATATATATATATATATATATATATATACTGTATATATACGTATATATATATATATATATATATATATATATATATATATATATATATATATATATATATATATATATATATTATATATATATTTATATATATATATATACCCAGTATATATATATATATATATATATATATATATACTGTATATATACGTATATATATATATATATATATATATATATATATATACTGTATATATATATATATATATATATATATATTATATACTGTATATATACCGGTATATATAATATATATATATATATATTTTCTATGTGAATGAGGGAGACAAAAGGCAGAACTGCCTGTAGCGAGTGCCTCCCCCATAGATGAAAGAGTGACAGGGCCAAAATCAGGGGACGTTCGAGCCAAAATGCCTGGTCACACAGATTTTTAAGCGGTCTTGGACCGCGGCCTGACATTCTCACTATCAACTTTTGCAACATTCGTGGCCTTTCCTCTATCTTCTACACTGTTGAACACCACCTCTCCTCTGCCAACCCTGATCTTCTCTTCTTCACCGAAACTAAGTTATCTGGGACTACTGACAGCAAACCCTTCTCTGTACCCTCCTACTATCTTTATCCTAGTTTCAAAGGCAAAGGTGGATGTTGTGTTTACGTACACAACAAACTCACTTTCTCTCGTGTTCCCAACTTCAACTACTCTGAAATCTCAACTTAACTATCCTGTCACTCGCATACTAAATATTTCTGTGCTGTCTATCTTTCCCCCAACTCTACTGACTTCCCCAAATTCTTTGACTATCTAAACTTTAAAGTGAAACACATCCTATCCATCTCTCCTATCTCAGAAATCTCCATCTTAGGAGATTTCAACGTTCACCACCGCCAGTGGCTCTCCTCTCATTCCACTGACCAACCTGGTGAACAAGCCTACATCTTTTCTATGACCTAGAATAGTTGGTTCAGCATCCCACTTGTATCCCGGATCGCTTAGGATATCGGCCCAACATTCTCGACTTGTTTCTAACTTATAACCCTTCCACTTATCTGTCACCTGTCCTATTTCACCTGTACGACCACCCAATCTTCCCAGTCGGCGGCGCTTGTGGCTCTTTGGCGCTGCCAACTGGGAAGCTCTTCGGCATACGTACTTCTTTGACTTCCCATGGAATGATTTAAAAAAAAAATGTGGTTTACTCACGCTTGTTCTACTACTGTCCGCAATAAGGAGGAAGCATTCGAATGGTACCGACGCCTTGAAACTCAAGAATCTCATTCTTCCTATGTTTTTGCCCGGAATCAAGCCAAATCTGTCCTTTGACTCGCCAAACACTCTTTCATCAATAATAAATGCACTGAAGTATCCAACTCTAGCTCTTCCCAAGCTTTCTGGCATCTAGCCAAAAACCTCTTCAATAATTTTACTTCCTCATCTTTCCCTCCCCTTTTCCACTCTGATGGCACAACCATCACTTCTTCTTCTGAAAAAAGCTGAACTCTTCGCTCAAACTTTTGCTACAAACTCCACCTTGGATGACTCCGGTGCTATTCCTGACTCTCCACCCCCCTCTCTCATATTTATGCCTAACATCCTAATCTCTTCTAAAGATGTACTATTTATTAGTGGCCCCTCCATCATTGACGATATGCCTTAAACAGTAATGGCACTCTTTGAGCCCCAAAGTCAGCTGTTCAAAACACTCGCTCCAGAGTGCAAGAGACCAAACATCGTAAGAGTATGCTCATATTCACTTACGGAATCGTCCTTATGATCGGGAGCTCACTTCGACAAAACGTAATAAAAAATAATAAAAAGAAAAATATTAGAACTACTAATCTGCTATGCTTCCCATCGTGTGGATGTTGATAGCGTGGGTTTGCCCACAGACGCTGAAGTGCCATTCTTCCTTCTCACTCTGGGGCTCGTTGCCGTTGGACGTGAGGTTTGGACCTCTCTTCATTCTTCGGTCTGAGATAGTGAGTCTTTTGCTCATTTGTATTATCTGAGATGTTTTAGAATAGGTTTAGATTAGATAGGTCGGATGTTCCGATTGGCACGATTCCCAGGAGTGTGTTATTTAACCTCTGAAGTGCGCATGGGGGGTATGAGACACCTCTGCCTGTGCGCATGTATTTGAGCTGTTTCCATCACTAAAATATTTATTTTACCATAAATAGCATTAATACTTATCCATATGCGCCTATTATAGGTTGATTATAAAGGTATTAACCTGTTGCAACAATAAAACAAGTGAAAACAGCGTTTGGATGGTCAAAATCGGCGATACAGGCCGGGAGTTACATAATGTATGGCTGAGGCAAGCTCCTCTCCCGCCACTTTTCCCCAAGGCTGGAGAGACACTGTCGATCGATACTCTCTCTCTCTCTTGTACTCGCTTGCTAACAGTGATGACAATGCCCTGCTTGCAACTCGCTAATGTTAGCACGAAAATATACCACAGAATAAGGGAATAACAGGGAAAATAGGTGATAACTGAAGGAGAGGAGGAAAGTGGGGAAGGAGGGGAGGTAGAGGAGTGATATTTTGCATGGCCCAGGGGCAAAAAAAAAAAAAAATAAATAAAAAATTTTTTTTTTTTTTTTTTTTTTGGTGTTTTAAATTGATTTTCTTTTTCCCTGACTCTTAAGAGTCTTCCCGCAGTCTGCCGGGGGAACTCTTAAGAGTCTTCCCGCAGTTCCCGGGTTAAGGGTGCTTAGGCTGGTGTCCCCTCGGTTCCCCTATGAACGAGGCCGCCTTTGTTTTATTGTTATTATTGCTCTATTTTTAGCCTAGCTAGTGTTGTGTGAGGCTTTATTCTACAGGGCACCGCTTTTCGGCTACCTTTCTGCTAGGTTAAGCGTGTTTTCATTATTGGTAGATTCTATAGTTTAAGGGTGGCTTCACTTAGTGGAGAGCCTTCTGTAGTTTTCTGCGTCGTCTTTTTCCCCTTTGCGCCTGTCGTCAAGATGGGGGTGCTTCCTGGAGGTAAGAGTGTCACTGACTCGTCATGCTGCTTGCCCTAGGCCTCGTGGCCAGCCTCTGTTAGTTGTTTATTTTATGGCTAGGATGTTATTATTATTAGGGGTTCGACCCCTACGGGAACCCCTATTGTAATCATTAAATCTACTTATTCATCCAAATTATTTTTCCACGCCGGTTTTTACGCAATAACTCCAGAACCGCTTTTTGGATTGGGATCAAACTTTCACAAGAGGTGCGTTTTTGTATTGGGCAACTTTTGATATGCTAAACATCCCACATGGCGGCCAAACAGGTCCTTGGCAGCCGATTTCCCGAAAATGTTGACACCTAAATACTGTCTCTCCCACTCATAGGAAATGATTGGGCTTTGGTATATGGACTCCACTATTAATGCTCCGCAAATGTTATAGAAACGGTTTTGCTTTTTCACGTGGGTTTTTTTCTGGCAATCTTGAAAAAACCTTGAATTCCACTTAAAATTCCACATCTTTAAAACTACGCCGATGATCAAAGCCATGTTTGCGTAGTTGGGTGAGGCTCGCAATTCCGAACGTTTTGATACCAAAAGAATATAAATGGGTGGAATAGTTTGGCCGCAGCATTGAAAACTGTCTATTCTTAAATGACTTTAAAACCGTATTAGCTACCCTCACAACGTTTTCAGTCTTCAGTCTATAGGCTTCCCCGCATCCCCTAGTTTTGCTTAATAATATTTTAGTTAATCATTCAGATCCATAATTTTTGAAATTTAACTCTCTCAAAATAGTTAAGAGTCCCTACGAATTCCAGCAATTATTTAACCAACCTACCTATACATACCTATCCTACCAAATAATAATGATAATTCAAATTTATTTTTGGTGAATAGCAGAGTATTGGCTAAGGTTTTTAACAATTCCTCCCTTTGCCAAATGCTTAGTTTAATAACAATGATATGGACCTTCAAAGTTTTGAATTTTTTTGGTGTGGTGTGACTTACCTTTCCTCCTCCCTCAAACATCAAGCAACGGTATCAGGGCATCAAGAGTATTGCATGCTTCCATAATATTATATATAGTCCGGGTTTTACGCAATATCTCCGGAACCACTTGTCGGATCGGGACCAAACTTTGACACAAGGTGCATTTTTGTATTGGGCAACTTTTGAAATTATATCCAAAATGGTGGCCAGACACGCCCGTGGCAGCTTTTCACACCCAACCAATCTCGTCCTATCTAATTTTATGTTGAACTCTATTGTTCTTGATCCCACTATAGCACTCGGTAGCCTATTCCACATATCTACAACTCTGTTACTAAACGAATAGAGGCAGATCCCTTACACACCCAGTCTCTCTCTCTCACTCGTTTGTTTGCACACCGGTACAAATAAGGCAGATCCCTTACACATGCAACTAAGATGAACATGGGAATCTGCAGAGAGACAAGTGGCCCACAGAAGGCAGATCCCTTTCACATCCAACCCATTTCGTCCATATGACTATCTGATTTATCTTGAAATTCTCTATTGTTCTTGATCCCACCATAGCACTAGGTAGCCTATTTCACATATCTACGACTCTGTTACGAGAGAGGCAGATCCCTTACACAGTCAATCTCTCTCTCTCTCTCTTATTTGCACACTGGTACAAATGAGGCAGATCCCTTACATATGCTACAGCTCAGTTCACACATACCCGTCCTGAGCTCCCGTCCTTCCCCGACCACTGAATTCGTATGCAATCGTGCAAGGACTCCGACATAAACGGGTATGGTCTGTTCATGAACGTACAGTGACGCCACAACACGGGCCGCGGCAGCGAAGGCGGCGAACCTTTGTGGTATACCAAAAATAAACCCATCAGGACGGACCAACCGCCAAAATACGGGATAGGGCGGGTCACCCACGTAACTGGTCAGCGCATATACGCCATATGTTGCCGTCTATGCGCTTCCTAGACGCCACCAGACGTCGTCTATGCCCAGACCAATATATTTGACAGTTGAGACGGCTATGTGGCAACGTCGCCTCACGTGATCACCCAGCGCGTATCCCGTTAGTCCCTGCCTACCCGGCGTCCATAAAAAGGCCAGCCTCGTGTGGTCCTCTCTCAGTTCCCAAGCTGCCATCACCACAGCACCAAGCACCACCTCGCACAACCTTCTACCTCCAAGCTTCAACCTTCGTTATTATGCCACCAAAGCCTGAGTCGAAGAAACGGCGAGTCATCATCACTAATTATATATTATATTATATTACATAATATATATTATATATATTATATATTTTATATTATATATATATATTATATATATATAATATATTATATATATATATTATATATTATATATTATATATATGTATGGTGTGGCCATCGCCGACGACACTGCGTCCATCGTATTGTGGTCGCAGTGCCGTCGCAGTGCGTCTCAGACAGGTTGTAAACAGACTTATTAGGGTCGCCTTCCAAAGGGACTGGTTGTGGCACCAAGTCGCCGTCCATGTGACGCCCATGAGCCGTCTGCCGGGGCGGTGACGTGTTGAGTCGCTGTCCACTCGCCGTGCATGCGCCGTCTGACGGGGCGGTGACGTGTTGAGGTCGGGCATCATGGCCACACGTGGCCACTCGGGACACAATGTCCTCCGTTTGATGCAGTCCAACAATTTTTGGGGGTCAGGGAAGGACGGGAGCTCAGGACGGGTATGTGTGAACCGAGCTTACCAAGATGAAAATGGGAGTCTGCAGAGAGCCGATTGGCCCACACACGGCAGATCCCTTTCACACCCAATCCATCTCGTCCTATCAAATTTTATGTTGAAGCTCTATTGTTATTGATCCCACTATAGCACTCGGTAGCCTATTCCACATATCTACAACTCTTTTACCAAGCGAATAGGGGCAGATCCCTTACACAGCCAATCTCTTTCTCTCTCGCTCTTGTTTGTTTGCACACCGGTACAAATGAGGCAGATCCCTTAAACATGCAACCAAGATGAAAATGGGAGTCTGCAGAGAGCCAAGTGGCCCACATAAGGCAGATCCCTTTCACACTCAACCCATCTCAAACGTTACCTGTTATTTACACTACTTACTATACACCCATGTTATCATATACCTGCAACCAAAACACAATTGTAAGAAATAGGAACATAAGAAAATGGGAGTCTGTAGAGAGCCAGTTGGCCCACACAAGACAGATTCTTTTCACACCCAACCCATCTCATAAAAACTCTCTCTTATCCATCTCTGTCTTCCTTACATTTATGACATCCTAGTCTCTCTCTCACACAACTGAGAATATAAGAAAACCGGAATCTGCAGAGAGCCGATTGGCCCACACATGTCAGATCCCTTTCACACCCAACCCATCCCGCACTCTTTCTCTCTCTTTCATATTTATTGCTATCTTCCTTATGTTTACGACATCCTATTCTCTCTCGCCATGCTCTCTCTCCCTCACAAATGAGAACATAAAAAACTAAGAAAACGGGAGTCTGCAGAGAGCCGATTGACCTACACATGGCAGATCCCTTTTACACCCAACCTATCTCGTTCTATCTAATTTCAAGTTGAAGCTCTATTGTTCTTGATCCCATTATAGCACTCGGTAGCCTATTCCACATATCTACAACTCTGTTACTAAACGAATAGAGGCAGATTCCTTATACAGCCTATCTCTCTCTCTCTCGCTCTTATTTGTTTGCACAATCTGTTCCTTCTGTAGTTTCTCCATGCCCGATAAGTTAAATGATCTTTTGATATCTGTGACACAGCTTTTGTATCCAACACAATACCCTGCTTGCAAATCCGCTCAAACCCCGGACAACATTGCTTGCAACTTTATTTGTTATTGTTATTATAATAACTTTAGCCATAAGATGTGACCTTCTCATTCATGACAAATATTGTCACTGAAGTGAAGGTGTAAGGAGACGTCCTGACTTATTTATATGTACGTGTGTGTTTTGTTAACCCGTAGCTACGAGTTGGAAAACGCAAAGGTTAGGATCTGTCTTTTCCGGCGGGAAGTAGTCGAGTGCTACACTGCCGGACGCCCACTAGTGGCGGTCTAGTGTAACTCAGATCCAAGTAACCCGTTCGTGGCCGAGTACCAGAACGAATTCCCGGTGGAAGGGGAAGGCTTCCAAAAGGGATTCCAGCGGAGCCGGAATGACACGCCTATACTATTATTACTCATGCGGCGGGGAAGACTTCTAATCGGTCATCGCAGCAGAAGAGTCATTTTGTTAACATAATCATTCCGACGGAATGGTAACTGAGTATAGGCCGGTGATAAGCAATATCATAGATAAGTAGTCATAATACCTTCAACGGAAGAAGGGTACACAGGAAACTTAGAATAGTGGTGATCGCTAATTCTATTTTTCTTGCGTATTCGAGGTAAAGATATGTGTGAATGTCTTGGGTTATCCTTATAAGCATTGATTATTGGAAATTTCTTTTCCAGAACCCGCACGTTCCCCTCGACAACGACCTCCAGACTGGGGGCCGATACCCAGCAGAGGGGTCTTTCATCATGGAATACGTAACTCTTTGTGATACATCACTCTGTATGAACATTCCTATCATTGAACATAAACTATGCATTCGATGTGTGTCATGTCTTGATCACTCCCGTGGTCAGTGGTTAACTAAGAAATGTGCTGTGTGCACTAAACTCTGTGATGATTTGCTAAATCATAAGGAGGCTGCATTTCAAGTGGTTCTATTGGAAATTAAGGATAATTTCAATAACTATGCAAAGGAGGTAGCTCATAAAGCGCTGCAATGCGAAGATCAGGCTATGTGGGATCATTTAGTGATCAAATCTCCGTTTGTTAAATCTTCTAAAATTATTCGTTCTACAGCGTCAAAAAAGAAAGTATCTAAAGTGACTTCCAAAGAAACAATTAGTTAATGAAGACGAGTCCACTGATGATGACAGAGCTAAGAGTGTTACCCCACCCACCCCACCCCCGCCGCCGGCAGGCAAAACGACCGACGCCGGATTCGTCTTACTTTGAGGGCAGGACCCAATCCAGATCGCGGTCACCCTTAAGACAATCATCCTCTTGTTACTCTTCGGGTCAGCCAGTGTAACGGGGGGGGGGGGATAGGTAGGTAGTATCTCTCTTTCTTTATCAACTTCCTTCTTCTGCTGCCAACAAGAGAGAGAGAGGGAGGGAGAGAACAAGATAGATTAAGCTGCGAAGGTGGAAAATAGGTACTCAAGGATAGAAAGGAAGAGATGACGACAAACCCGTTATTGCATTCTAATTAACGAGAGGACAACCCTGTTTGGTTGACCCACATCCAACATCCTTCGAGGAAGGGGAAAGGCTGCAACTCCGACACGATGATAAGACCAAAGAACCACAAAAACCCCACTGAGACCTAGCATATTCTCTACTTTCTAGATATCACATAAGGATGTTTTTGGGAACGGTAATTCATTCGAATTATTTGATCGCCCACCTTCAGGTGAACTGGCCGTCCCCATGGTTTTCTTATTCTTTATGCAATCGTGATTCATGCTCATTATTCAGGTACATTAGGACAGTAGGATAAATCGGAGGCTAGCAAAGACCAATCAAGAACTTCACCTTCAATGTTGGCTGACAAGACTTTAACTCTCGGTTAGGCTACTGGTACTACTCTTAGACCAATTTAATACTGACAGCTCCGATTTACCATCCTGACAACACATTTAGATCCAAATAGGTACGGGAGGATAGATACAAACATATTGCAGATATAATCTTAAGCTTGATATTAATAGAAGGAACATTTTACCGTTTACAACTCTTAACATTGGTACCGTATGATCCGTATCTAATTATCTCTATACCATTAACCTGGGACCAATCCATTACCGTACTGGGACAGTCTCTTAACCTAGGAGTAGGACTCGAATATTGCTGTCTGTATCCACCCCATTCCTCTCAGTATTATACATCCCAAGTCCGCTAGATACCGGTATCGGCCAGGCTTGCCTTTACGTCTCTTCGGCCTACCGTATCCTGGGGTATAGGGGGTAATCATACGTCTTCCTGCGGTCCTTGAACCCTCGTACAGTACACGAGTTCAGCATCCTGCACTCAGCCAATGGGAGGGGTGAATCTCCGATTCTCCGCCATCAGCAATTCAGCATCACATCAACTCCGTCCCAAACTGGTTCCCTCTGCATGGAGGGAAAGGAAGCCTAAGTCCGGAGAAGAAGCGGGGAATGATGACAGAGACTGGGGGTTAGGTAGGTGTCTCTCTCGTAGGCCTGGGGTCACGACAGTGAGGGGCCGAGGGCCAGTGCCAGGGATCCCGCCAAAAAAGGGGAGGGTGACCACAAAGGGTGGCGTCGCTTGGGTAGGAATTGGCGGTCTTTTTACACAAGGGGGCATTACTCTAAATTCGAAAAGGAAGGATTTTTACATGGAATACCAAAAGGGGGTGAAAGGAAAAATTAGGCTTGAAAGTATTTTAGATAGATTTGAGAATATTAGTTCTCCTCCTGATCTAGGCTAATTCCCTCTTTACATAGACATGGGTTGCTTAACCCTTCTTAAACGATACATTTCCCTTAAATATAGGGAAGAGTGAATGAAGGGGAAAAAGTCGTACAGTTAAGTCAAACCTTACAACATATACTAAAAGGGAAAGTACAATTTCTTCCCGTTACACAGCTCTACCTTTTCTTTGAAGACTTTTTACCTCATTCACTCTTTCATCAACATAAACATTATACAGTTACCAATTAATCCAGCCTTAACTTATTACAGCAGAATTTCTGATCCGCCTGGCATCTTACCATGCCCAGAGCTCGCAGTCTATACCCAACGTCTTAGAATCTGACACATCATTACTGTACTGTACTCTGCCTGTGGGGCGTCCCTTCCTTCATCAACAAATCACTATACCACTATAAAGTGTCCCTCCTTTTCAGGAGAGTGCCAACCAGGCACTATCTTGTCCCCGTAGAGACAGCCTCTCTCCACCCCTTTATTGCTTGGAAAACCCCAGGAGACCAGACTAGAGAGCAGCGTGGACGCCCGTATCGTGGGAGTCCCTTCACACTCTGTGCGCTGGCTGAGCCTCGGGACGAAAGGAGTATAACCCCAGTCAACCATAAAGGTACTCAGAGCCAACAGCACGTCCTGATGGGAACGCCACCACCCTAGTCCCAATCACCTGTATGACGTTCTACATAACCTAGGCACCTACGTCTCTTAAAGTTTCGCTGCACGGGGGTTTGACTGGAAAGATTAATTAACCATGCGGGGGCCACAGGGGAGTACACAACAAGACGACCACAACAGGGACTCTACTGTACACTCTAACAAGATTCTATATAACGCCGGGCCGGCTGACGGGCTCTGGGTGCTAAAATCTCAGGTTGATAGTCTTCCTCAACCGGCATTTCAACTAGCTCTACCTGTCAATACTCCTCACCCATGAACGGTTTCACTTTCTCAGCGGCCCTTTTCATAAACACACCCGTATAGGGATTTACTAGCTTATACGCAGCCCCGTCTCGGACTACTTCCGTAACCCTAAAGGGACCCACCCACTTTGCGTTCAACTTTTGGCTAGTCCCTGGTAGTGGATTCTCGTTCCTGATCCATACCATGTCGTCCACATTAACCTTTTCATTCCGGCGGTTCCGATTAGCCACATCTCTAAACTTCCTGGCCATGGTCAGTGAGGTCTGTTCCAGGACCTCTTTCACGACGGACATAGCCTCTTGGCGTTCCTCATTCCTCCTGACTAAAACGTCTTGCACCTCGTGCCTTGGTTCTGGATCAGGATTCTCCATCTTGGACAGGAAAGAAGGATAATTGATAGACAACTAATAACCGGAAAACACTAACCACCGCTTTCTCAACTTTGCGGTTCCTACACAGTCACTGTGATTCTTGCTGGTATCTGCTGCACTTAAAGATTCCCTGAAATATTACACTAACCGTATTGAAATGTGGTAGCATGGCCAATACTGTTTGTGGTAACTATTTCACGGGTTGGTAGCGTGAAAAATGACAACTGCAACGCACTGATTCTAAACACCCGAGCGAAAGTATAAGAACCAGTACTGTACAGTCTCTTCTACGGGGGGTACGGGATTAATTCAGGAGCCCTGAACGGAACAGGAGCATGTCAAACAATGGACTCCTAAAGAAATCGCACCGCTGCACACCACTGTAACGGGGGGGGGGGGGGGGATGGATCGGTATCTCTCTTTCTTTATCAACTTCCTTCTTCTGCTGCCAACAAGAGAGAGAGAGGGAGGGAGAGAAAAAGATAGATTAAGCTGCGAAGGTGGAAAATAGGTACTCAAGGATAGAAAGGAAGAGATGACGACAAACCCGTTATTGCATTCTAATTAACGAGAGGACAACCCTGTTTGGTTGACCCACATCCAACATCCTTCGAGGAAGGGGAAAGGCTGCAACTCCGACACGATGATAAGACCAAGGAACCACCAAAAACCCCACTGAGACCTAGCATATTCTCTACTTTCTAGATATCACATAAGGATGTTTTTGGGAACGGTAATTCATTCGAATTATTTGATCGCCCACCTTCAGGTGAACTGGCCGTCTCCATGGTTTTCTTATTCTTTATGCAATCGTGATTCCTGCTCATTATTCAGGTACATTAGGACAGTAGGATAAATCGGAGGCTAGCAAAGACCAATCAAGAACTTCACCTTCAATGTTGGCTGACAAGACTTTAACTCTCGGTTAGGCTACTGGTACTACTCTTAGACCAATTTAATACTGACAGCTCCGATTTACCCTCCTGACAACACATTTAGATCCAAATAGGTACGGGAGGATAGATACAAACATATTGCAGTAATCTTAAGCTTGATATTAATAGAAGGAACATTTTACCGTTTACAACTCTTAACATTGGTACCGTATGGTCCGTATCTAATTATCTCTATACCATTAACCTGGGACCAATCCATTACCGTACTGGGACAGTCTCTTAACCTAGGAGTAGGACTCGAATATTGCTGTCTGTATCCACCCCATTCCTCTCAGTATTATACATCCCAAGTCCGCTAGATACCGGTATCGGCCAGGCTTGCCTTTACGTCTCTTCGGCCTACCGTATCCTGGGGTATAGGTGGTAATCATACGTCTTCCTGCGGTCCTTGAACCCTCGTACAGTACACGAGTTCAGCATCCTGCACTCAGCCAATGGGAGGGGTGAATCTCCGATTCTCCGCCATCAGCAATTCAGCATCACATCAACTCCGTCCCAAACTGGTTCCCTCTGCATGGAGGGAAAGGAAGCCTAAGTCCGGAGAAGAAGCGGGGAATGATGACAGAGACTGGGGGTTAGGTAGGTGTCTCTCTCGTAGGCCTGGGGTCACGACAGTGAGGGGCCGAGGGCCAGTGCCAGGGATCCCGCCAAAAAAGGGGAGGGTGACCACAAAGGGTGGCGTCGCTAGGGTAGGAATTGGCGGTCTTTTTACACAAGGGGGCATTACTCTAAATTCGAAAAGGAAGGATTTTTACATGGAATACCAAAAGGGGGTGAAAGGAAAAATTAGGCTTGAAAGTATTTTAGATAGATTTGAGAATATTAGTTCTCCTCCTGATCTAGGCTAATTCCCTCTTTACATAGACAAGGGTTGCTTAACCCTTCTTAAACGATACATTTCCCTTAAATATAGGGAAGAGTGAATGAAGGGGAAAAAGTCGTACAGTTAAGTCAAACCTTACAACATATACTAAAAGGGAAAGTACAATTTCTTCCCGTTACACCAGGTCCGCCGGCTGCCATGAAAAAGATCACGCCAGAAAAGGTGACACTGGAAGAGAAGACTTCAGGTAGCAAAAGGGTTTCAACGTCCCGGACGGCGACGTCGAGTGCACGGCCAAGCAAATGCTTGCGCCGGCACCTGCTTTCCCCAAACTTGTCTCGACTAGGCCTAAGGTCCAATCTGGCCGGTCTGAGGCAGTGACTGAGATTGCAGAGATGCCGCCTAGGGAAAGTGTTAGTGACTTAAGCCAACAGATCGAACAAGTATCGCAGTCTCAAAGGCCAAGCTATGTTATTCCCAGAACCAATGTGCCTCAAGGTTTCGGTGCGCCGCGTTCTCGTGTGTCAGCACGGGTTTTGACTGAACAATACCGAGGTTATCCTAACGCTACGAGTGAGTATCAAGATAGACCTCAAAGCCAGGTGTCTGCTATCTCGGAAGACCTAGATAATGACTATTTGCGACAACCCGGTGAGGCTCAGATACCCTCTTCTATCCCGAACTTAGGTTGGGAAGAATTTGAACGTGACGTACTGGAACCCGCCGTCCGGTCTGAGGCGGTTCGACTCCCCTCAGCTCGGTCGCTGGAGGCGAGGTCGGTTGAGTCTATGAAGTGCCAATCCATTCCTGATGATGTTTCAGAACAATTGGAATCGGGACAGAACATAGCGTCTGCAGGACATTCTGATGTTGATTCTGTTGTTTCCATGGACAATTCTAGAGATTTTATAACCAGGGAGGAAACACAATTTTGTTTTTATCAAATGATGTATAAATTTAATGTGAGTAGAATGGTGTCGGAATCTCCCACACCACCTCCGGTTGCTTGACCTCTGGGTACCCTACAGGTGTCAACTAAGCAAACTCATGTTCCCTCCCCTGTTACTTCTAGTCTCACTCCTTTGACGTCAACTTTGACGACCTCAAATGTTCACGTCGTCACGGGCATGATTCCTCCACCCCTTGAAAAGTCCCTCTCAGAAAAGGCCCTATGCCTCTTTTATATGGGCCGGACAGGTCTTAGGTGTACATTGTTGCATTAAACCCACAGGTCGCGCAGCCGACGGTGTCGGGGAAGCTTCCGGTACTTGAGCACTGGTGCATTCAGGTAAATGAAAGCAAGAAATTACGTGCACGAAATATGTCAGGAGAAATTTTAGACGTAACAATTAAGGCCATTCCAAATTTGTATGCCCCGGATTATTTTGTCTATACATCTTCCCCAGCTTTGCCACCTGCCTCATCTGCAAAATGTTATTTGGATTGGTCCAAATTAGACGGATTCACTGATGTCAAGTCACTTGCTAAACTGACACCTGAGTTAGATACTAATCCAACAAGAGACCAATTCCTTAATGCAGTGCTGCAGATTGGGGATGTCGGTACAGGGCCGTGGCTCGAATGGGAGGCAAGGGCGCATAGTTTTGCTTGTACAATAACTACTAAATCGTCCCCATCAAATCCCCCAAGAGCAACACAGTTGGTTTTCCCTGCCCGTAGCTATCGACGGAGGCATTCCTCAATCTGTACTTGATTTCCTTACTGCTCCTAAATTGTCATTGTGAGACATTCATGAGCCCTTTTCTAGTTCAACAGCAGCTCAGCTTGATAAAGACTACAAGTTAAGGTACAAAGCTTTGAGGCTACTGTCAGTTTTTCCTCAGTCGCCAGATAGCCCAGTTAACACCTTACGAGCGGCCTATGCGGTTTATTTATGTGTACCGCCCAGCGGGGTGTTTTTAGCCAAAATAGGGCTGTTTACGTGATCATTTTCATGCCTAAATAAGACCCAGAACGTAAAACAAGTATCTATCCCTGAAAGGGCATAAACAGAGCTTTCGAATGACACCATAACGATCCTTGTATGATGGATAGTTTTCTTGCAATAACCGTGCAACGCGAGTGCAAAAAGCAGGTAATTCGGTACTTTCGGTACATAATTGAGTATGTAGCGAGTGAGAGAGGGAGGAGGGAGCTGAGATTTGTGTCAGTAGGTTCGCCGCGGTGGTCTGGAGCAGTCATACGCTCGCTAGTCTCCTGCCACCACTTGTCTCTCTCTCTCAGCCACATTACGTGCTGAAATTGCCACTCGACCTATGTCGAGCGCCGCCACATAGTCCAGCTTTATTTAACTCGACTTAAGTGGTGAGCCTCTTTTTAAGGGTTAATGATTAGGACGACTGAGGCGATTACTGATACACAAGCTTAAAAGGCCCTATTTCTTACCAGGCGGCTTATTCTCCAGAACTCTATCCAATCACTTGGTGACATCAGGGTTGCCTTTTTTGGAGGCAGTCCGTGCATGTCAAGACGAGTATATCTGGTGAAAAATTGCCGGAATATATTGGGCGCAGATCGAGTAGTCCTTTCCCCAGTATTAACTCCGAACCTGGTGTGTCATGATACATGGAAGACTGTTTTAACCTCTTGGACTCTTCACGACCGACTGCCTCTGTGCCGCGGAAGGAGTCTAGTAAGTTTTCTAAGCCCAAATTTAGTCAGAAGAGTCACCTAAGTGGGACTAAGTTTTTTCCGACCTTTAAGACCCCTTCCGCGCCGGAAAGCAGTAGTTTTACCAAGAGTAAACCACAGGGCAAAGGTTCGGGTAAGTGGTATAAAGGCCAGTCCAGAGGTAAGTCAAGACAGGAGTCACGGCCTCCTATCTCCAGCCAGCCATCTACACCTACCACATCACAATAAAAAAACTAGTCACCCACAACACTATCTCACTCCCAGGGCCCCCGGCAGGCGAGTTGGATTCAAGTGTAGTTCTGCCAGACAAGTCCAGTTGCATAAATGGATCATTCAGGACTTGTCACCGGGCTTGGCCCCGGCGGACTTGGGCACGGACAGTGGTACGCAAGGGTATCACTTGGCGGTGGCTCCGACGGCCTCGTTTACGTCAACCTTTGGAAGTCAACAATGTTTCTTTAGAGGTGGAGTCACTAGTCCAAGAAATGATAGCCAAGCATATCATTGTCCCGGTCTATCCAACTTGCCCAGTTTACACGGCCAAACTCTTTCTCGTGCCGAAAAGGGTCAGCGCTCAGATGAGGCCGGTCGTAGACTTGTCTCACCTGAATCGCTACATTCACAACCCATCGTTCAGGATGCTCACTGTGAATCAGATCAGGTTAACACTTCCGCTGCAAGGTTGGATGTGTTCGTTGGACCTGACAGAAGCCTACTGGCATGTCCTGGTCAACAAAAGGTTCCCAAAAATTCCTCGCCATGAGGATCAGGCATCAGAGATGGCTTTCAATGGATGCCTTTCGGCCTGAACCTGGCACGGAGAGTTTTCACCAAATTAGTCCGACAGGCTCTGTTACCACTATTACGGCAAGGAATCACGGTGATGTGGTACCTAGACGACTGGCTGGTGGTAGCAGAATCTGAGATACAATGCCTCAATTATGTAAACACCATTCTACACCATGTAAAATCCCTGGGGTTCAATATCAACTTGGCAAAGTCGAATCTTGTCCCAACAAGGGTAATTCAGGGGGTAGGGCTGCTGTGGGACACAACACACCTAACCCTCAGTCAGAGTATGGACAATAAGAACAGGTTCTGCAGGAAACTGTTTCTTTTTCTTCACAGTCTGACTACCACGAGGAAGGTGTGGGAGTCTCTCGTCGACTCTCTCAACTGGATTCAACTTACTGTACAGTTGGGCCGGTTGAAAGTAAAGAGGTTGATCTTGGAGGGAAATAGACATTTTCCGCTTTTGCCGGCGGAAAAGTTGTTGCAAATCCCGAAGTTAATCCACAACTTACTAGCGGTCTGGGTAAGGCCAGAAACATTGCATTCAATTATGACGTGGACTTCTCCTCCGCCTACGGTCTGGGTAGATACCAATGCGTCAGGGACACTGGGACGGGGTTATCAGTCAAACCTCACTCACCAAGGTCAGGGTCTTTGGTCCTGATACAAGGAGTTTCACATAAATGCAAAAGAGTTCCTAATTCCCTTATTTTTCCTTCAGGCTCACAGTTCAACTCTAGTGGGGAAATCAATAGCCTTTCGAATGGACAATCTGAATGCCGTAACGTGCATTCAGAAGCAAGGGTCAACGAGCTCTCGAATGTTGCTAGAGTTGTCAGAAAGGATATTTATGTTGGCGAACAAGCTAAACATTTATCTTCATGCATCTTATCTGCCAGGTGTGGCCAACGTATGGGCAGATGCTCTGTCACAGCGACAGAGCACAACAGTAGAATGGGCGCTCAAGCAAACCATCTTTAAGAAGAAGATTGCAGAGCCATACCATCCACAAGTGGACTTGTTCATGTCAGAGGAGAACCACAGACTCCCTCTCTTCCTCACTCGCCGGGAAGTAACCCCGGCGGGAGGACCAGACTGGAACAGGTGGAATTCCATCTATCTGTTTCCACCACCGGACGCTTCACTCATGTGTCAAGTCACAAACTACGGGATTATTGGGGCATAGTCTCGATGATCGCGCCCCTGTGGCCGGCTCAGGTGTGGTACTCCCAGTTGAAAACATGGTGCGAGAACCCAGTGTCATTCCCGATCTCGTCCTTCCACTTAGAGGCAATTGGCAACCTAAAGACCTCACTGAGTTTTGCCTTGTGGACATTCAAAGAGCCAAATGGTTAACCCTCTATGGAGAAAGCGTGACTAATAAATTAATTAATCAGTGCACTCTTTCCACCAGACGTCAGTACCAATCACATTGGAAAGCATTTACTACTTGGATTATGGAAACTGACCAGACTGATGCATCGGTGTCTTTAATTTTCAAATACCTTGATTATCTATTTGAACATAAAGGTTTGTTAGTATTTACACCAAAGAATCACATGACCGCTATCAGAGTGCCATTCTTTTTATTTAACTGACCTCTCAGTACCGCAAGTGGAGGAGAAGGGTTTCATGCATGCATGTTTCAAGCTTCGCCCACCACCATGTCAGCTCATGCCTACCTGGTCACTTGACAAAGCTTTGTCTGTTATATATATATCTGTTATATCTGTTATAGAAATCGCCACCTGTAAGTGGCACCGATTAGCGTGTCGCCCATCGGTAATTTGTGTAGGGTTTTTTCCCCTAGATAGGTTGCCCGCCAAGGCTATCGAGTCCCATCCACCGTTACTAAATTCTCAGAAATATAGTCACAAACCTGCTTTTGATTTGATATTAAAGAAGGCTGTGTTCCTTATGGCCTTGGCTACAGGAAACCAGGTATCTGAGCTGGAGGCGATGAGCAACGAACCTAATTATCTGAGGTTTACCCGGCGCAATGTCAGTGTGCAAATTGTGCCATCACCAACCTTTATCACAAACACAAGCACCATGAGCACGTTTTTACCGAATTTGATGTTCCGGCGCTCAGGAGAGGAGATTCTCACCATAAATTATGCCCGGTGAAATTTGTAATGACTTATATTGGAGTGTCCCGGCCGACCCAGCCGGGAGCTCTATGGGTCAATAGAACAGGTAAACGCCTTACGAAGTGGCATTTAGCAGCTTTTCTAGTCGATGTGATCCGGGAAAGCAACCCAGGAACCGTGGGACGTGCTCATGACATAATATGCGCAGTTTCACTTAGGTTCTCAAAGAATTTTTCAGTCACTGATATTCAACAGACGCAACTATGGGCATCCAATCACACCTTCCTAACGCATTACCTCTCTATTAGTGTAGATAAACCAAGTATGACCTGTGTTGCCTTGAGGCAACGGGTCTGATGGTCTGGTGCTTTTTATGATTAATTGTTAGTTAGTGGGGGCATGTGATAGCTAAGACCCTCAGCCCTGCCGGACATGGTTGTGATTGCGCATAGGAACTGTGATATCCTTGATTTTAAAGGTTTACTTGAGGACTGGAAGTACAGTCAAGAGTGATATATTTTGTTTTTGTATTGTGGATACATCACCAAATATTTTGTGATACTCATTATCATAAGATTACTCAGGAACTTGCAATATAGTTATGAGTTGGAGAATATTTGTGTATATGGTATAAGAATATATATTCATAGATAAAGATTTCATTTATAACAGTTACAATGTTGTATACATTTAAGTGATCTGTTTTTATACATGTAATCAATGGGGAGGTGTGGTGGAGTGGTCTTGCCACTGGCCTGGTAATCCAAAGGTCCCGGGTTCAAATCCCGATGTATCAATGGGAAGATATTATTGGGATGGAATTTGTGCTGTACCTAGTATCAGTGCACTACCACAAGCCCACCGAAACGTCAATAAAATACCCTCATTGTTCCCTGATTAAATAGCACTGTATGAATATTCCCATATCCAAAATATGCTATAGGGGTGCAATGCCTGGTGAGTTATCTGCTCAACAGGTGGCGTTGTGTGTGTGTAAGTGTGAGAGGCCGAGTGTAGGGGGTGAGACAGTGAAGCACGGGAATGAGGTGGCTTCAGAGATGGGGTCGTTTCGGGCCATGAGTGAGCACCGTGCCTCATGTGAAGGCAAGATGGCAGGTGCTCGTTGTACTCTACGTGCTTCACATGTCTCACTCCCTAGACTGGAACAAGACCTCACGGGCTTCACTGTTCATTGTAAAGCGGTGAATGTTAAGGCTCTCAGCCTATTCCCGAGAGGAAGTAAGTTGGAATATAGAAAAAAAAAAAAAAAAAAAAAAAAAGTTATAATTATTATGTCATGCAAAATTTTTACAATTCCTATCCTATAATTTCAGAAATTGGTTGCACAGAGGTATTTCTGTAAGTACGCTACCTGTCTATCTTTTATAAGATTTTTATGTATTTTGTATACAAAAATAAAGAAAGGTTAGAGCTCTATATCGAGGTTTAGTTTCATCCTATTGTTTATTTGTTAGTGGTTTGATATTTGTCACGAATGTCCCTCTCCAGACTTGAGATATCAGGCATATCGTCAATGATGGAGGGGCCACTAATAAATTATAGGTTTGAGTCCCGGAGGGAAGAAGGAAAACCTAATATTTAGTAGTGACCTCGGAATCATTGACAATTCCGGCCCTCCCTTCCATGCCCTTCCCATTTGTTTCTGATGTTTCTAAGTTATCTTGATATGTCAGTTAACCTCTCTGCGGCGCACAGGGGGTTTTCTACAGGGTAATACTGTGCGCATGTATGATGATTTTGGGACCCATTGCCAATTTCGATAAAAACTACATCATCGTGTAGGGAATGTTTGCGTGCATCGGCCCATATATATTTGACCCCCCAAAAAATGTCTGGGGGAGGTGGGGGAACGGTCCGTAGTTGAAAAATGTGGAGCGAATGGCACCGCGCAGCTAGATTGTCATCGAGCGGCGAGATTTCCCTGCCGAATTTTCACGCGCCCAGGGGATAGAAGGAGAGGGAGGAGGGGGTGGGTTACCGCGTATTATCACGTATATCTCCTTTTTTTATCCCTTTTAGGCTATGTAGAGTATGTATACGTGTGTAGGCCACCCATATAACAATGAATATGCCTCATAGTGACCAAAAATTGCAATATATAAGGGAATTATAAGATAATTTTTAGGCGGGAATGAAGATGGGTTGGAGGTTTGGCGGCAATTTATGAGCTGAGAGTGTGGTTTGCGCTATAATATTACGTATATCTCGTACTTAGAGCACTGTCATGCTATAATACAGACTTGTACGTATGTATATGTGCTATATATCGATATATATACCGCATATAGACCAATTAATGCGATATTTACACACATTATCAATGAGTTTCTATGCGTGAACCAAGGTGTGAGTGAGTTGTGCTGGGAATGAAAGGGGGAGAGGGTGTGTTACGCCATAAATATCACTTATATCTTGTACTTAGAGCACTGTCATGCTATAATACAGACTTGTACGTATGTAGACGTGCCATATATCAATATATATACCGCATATAGACCAATTCATGCGATATTTACGCACATTATCAATGAGTTTCTAGCAGACGGAAGCCTAAAAGGGTGGGTGGGGGTGGGTGGGTGGGAGGGAGGCAGGGAGTGAGTCGTGGAGAGAGTAAAGACAGGGAGATCTAGCAGTAAACATATGCAGCTGTATGATAATTGTGGAGGCGCCCCAGGCGTATGGATGTCTTGGGATTTTGAACCTTATGTCTAGGAGGTGTCTGGTGTTCGTTGCCACCAAGAGGTCTACAATAACATGAGTCAGGAATGGAGAGAGAGAGAGATGCGTATGTCGTACGTATAAATGGACTTCAGAATTGCATTTTTATGCAAGCAGACATTGCATTTTAGACACATGTGAAGTACCACAGAAACATGTAGGCCATTGACTGTAAATAAAGTACTATATTATACACCAGCAACGAGGGTGGTCAGTAAACACAGGCAGATTGCCTTTTTTGATAGAGAGCTAAATATAGACTGGTGTCTCCTTACACTTGCGAAAGGATAGATTGCCACCAGAGAAACTTATATTTATTTATTTCCAAGTAATATGCAATCTAAATGTATATTTGAGACCTACTGCAAGTATTTGTATGACAGTCATGACTCTGTATAATCCAATATACGCGCGTAGGCGAGACATAAGAAAGCTGGTTGAGCAATTTTCGACACCCACACAGTTATTATTCATTTTTATTTAGAATATTATACAATACAAATGTATTTGTGAAGAGTATTTTAGGCATTATGGTATTTATACAAATTTTGTTCCCAGAGAGAGCTGCTGTGCCTGGAGCATCAAGGAGCGGCAAGGGTCACCCCGTGACCGCTTGACCGTGTGATAATGAGTGGAGTCACACTGAGAGGGGCAATTTTGCTGAGTGTTTGGGCAATTTTTGACAGAATAAAGTTATATAATTACTAATTCTTGACAGAGACAAACTTTTATAAACCATTGCATGATATAATTGATAATCCCATCAATTTACAAACGTAAATTGGTGGGATAATTCATTTTTTTTTGTATATTGTCATTTCGATTGTAGACACAAAGTTTTGAGTGATATTTGGTATGAGCTCCTGTGGCATGGTTGGTAAGGTCGCGGACTGGAAAGCTCAAAGTGTGGTAGGGTAGTGGGATCGAATCCAGGAGAAGGTTTTATACTGTCTAGAAATTTTTTGATAAATATTTTTTTTTACAAGACCATGCCATTGTATTCAAACAATATGAAATATTCATAGAATATATCATATTGTAAGAATACAATGACATGACCTTGTTTTTTTTTTTTTTTTTTTTTTTTTTTTTTATTATCTTAGTAGGTTTGATAGAATTTATTGAAACATATTTATTTTTGTACAATTCATTTGAGGTAAGAAAATAATTATATACACATTACTTAGGCTAATAACAAACATATATATTGATATACTAAAAAAAGAAGGCATAATACATGTAAATCTTTGAAACTTATAAACTAAATAATGAAACATACAATTATATAATGTAAAAGCTATATCACAGGGACATCTTTGGAATTTATACATTATATAATATATATGTTACATTATGAGGTAGCGTGATCAATTAGGTCAGGTCAGGTAAGGTAGGGCGCGAGTCCAGAGCAGGGCAGGGCAGGGGGCGAGTCCAGGGCAGGGCAGAGGGCGAGTCCAGGGCAGGGCAGGGCAGGGGGCGACACTCAGTAATTCTTGAAGGTGTGGTAGTCCCTGAAGCAGTCACCCAAGCAGAGTCCAACTTTGCACTCGGCACACATTGAGGTGACTCTTTTGGTGACATGGGGTTTCCTGACACTGGAGCTGCAAACGTTGCACTGCACCTGCCTGTGACGAGTGCCAATCAGCTCGGTGTTGGTTAGGTAGTGTCTTTGGACACCCACCTGGACTCGGTCAGGAACGTGATCCCCACGCCATGCCGTACGTCTGTGAGTGGTGGTGCCATACTTCTCCAGGAGTTGGTATGACACATTGTAGACGAACTCCTGGAATTTCAGCTTCTGGTATGGGGACATTTCCTTCTTCACCAACCACAAGTTGTAGGCGTTGAGCATCGTGATGTCAACTAGGTGGAGGAAGAGCTTGTGATACCACTTCACAGTCTTCCTCAGACACTCAACGCCTGACAGCTGACAGTCAGACTTGTCCACCATGCGCATGTTCTTTGTATAATCCACTACCATGTCGGGCTTGTAGATGGTCTTCCTGGTTCGGTAGTGGATTTTGCCAGAGTCCATCTGGGCACCTGTGTGGACGGTGGAAAGCAGGTGGACGTCTCGTTTGTCCTTCCACTTCAGGGCTATCACTTTCCCACACTTTTCGAGCTGCTTGTATTTCTGCCCCTTTCGTCGCCTTCTTCGCACATGCCTCTCGCGGTGTTCCTGGGCCAGATCGTCTTCAGAAGGTGTGTCACTGGAGGAGGCATCTGTAAGAGGAATGACATTACCGGTGAACTTAGGCATAAACTTTCTTGTCTTTCTGACAGTCCCACATGACCCTGTTTGGTTGTCATGAAGAAACTGGCAGAGAGCAGGAGAAGTATACCAGTTATCAGTGTAGATGATGTGGCCTTTGGCCAGGTAAGGTGCCAACATTTTCCTGACGATGGCACCTGACATGCCCATGGGGTCATTGGCAGCGGCTTTCGGTATGTCAATGTCAGTGCCTGTATACACGATCATGTCAAGCACTATTCCAGTTTCACAGTCACACAAAACGAAGAGCTTGATTCCGAACCTATGCCTTTTCAAGGGGATATACTGCTTGAAAACAAGACGTCCTTTGAAGAGCACGAGCGACTCATCAATCACCAAATTGAGGAAGGGGTAAAAGTATTTCCTATACCTCTCCAACAACATGGTGAACACATCCCGAACTTTCCATATCCTGTCAATCCTGTTAGGATTGTCGTTGTCTGCAAAGTGCATAAATCTTAGCAGCAACAAAATTCTGTCACGAGTCATGAACTTATTGAAAGTTGGGGTGGCGATGAGAGGGTTGTGCTTCCAATAGTGTTGCAACACATGCTTCTTGCACAGAGGCATGAGGAACAACAAGGCAAAGAACGTCATGAATTCTTCCACAGTTGCATCCACCCAGCCTCGTATTCTCGCTTTTGGAGAAATGACGTCCAATCTGCCAAACACCCACCTGTAGTAGGCGTTTGTTTGGGCAACGATGTACGTCATTACCTCCATATCGAAAAAAGCGAGGAAGAAGTCGCTTTCGTTCGCTTGCTCGTCACAGGGCCAGTCGTCAGTTGTACCTGACATCCCAGGATTGAACTGGGGCACGTCAGGTACAAAATTGACCCCGTCAGACCAATCGAACGAAGGCAGCCCAGGGATCGGAATGTCGTCTGCGTCTCCTTCACCGTCTGAAATATCGCTTCCATGGTCGCGATACAGCACTGCATCATCATCACCCTCCTGTACACTTGACAGACGCCCTTCCTCATTCTCGTCACCGACGTCGGACTCACTCCCACTGTCCACTCCCAAATCCCCCCACCCTTGGTCCCGTGCTAGGGCTTCGTCGTCGAAACCCGGGCTGCCAATGCCCTGCGAATCACCATCAAACAGCAGGGCGGCATACTTTGATGGTGTCAGAGTTTTCCGGGTCACTCTAGCACGTGCGGGAGTCTTATGGACAGGGACAGCAGGGGCGGCGGCAGGGGCAGCAGTGGTGCGTGGTCTTATGGCCCTGGAGGCAGGCAAGATGATGGTGGTGCCTGTCGCCCTTTTCTCTGTTCCTTGGGCAGGGGCGGCAGGGGCGGCAGGGGCAGCAGGGGCAGCAGGGCCGGCAGGGACAGGAGGGCCAGCAGGGCCAGCAGTCTCTTTCCCTCTCCCTTTCCCCTTCCCCTTCCCCTTCCCTTTTCCTTGGGCAGGGGCAGCAGGGGCAGCAGGGGCAGCAGGGGAGGCAGGGGCAGCAGGGGAGGCAGGGGCAGCAGGGGCAGCTGGGCCAGGGGTGGCTGGTGGTGGTGGTGGTGGTGGTAGGGTCACTGTGGCTGGCGTACGGGTTCTCTTCCCTACGCCCGTGCCTTTAATTTTTCCTGCCTCCGCAGGTTCTGCAGCCCTAGGGCGGCCTCCTGCATCGCTGGTACCGGTGGCAGGGGTGGCAGTGGTGGCAGTGGTGGTGGTAGTGGTTGTTGCAGTGGCCTGGGTCGTGGTGGCAGTGTCCCGAAACACCAATGACCTCTGTACATTTGCCGTGCTTGAACGTGTTTTCCGTGCTTTGGGTGCTGGTCTTTCGTCCTCAGAGCTGTAGGGCGTGTCATAATGGTAGCTAGGGTCTTTAGCAGCCACCCTCTGCCTTCCACGGCGGCTAACACCACCAGAAGGAGGGCTGGTTGTGTCATCAGGGAGCGAGCGTGAGGGACGTGTGGGCTCCATGACTAGTGCTTGGTTACTGGCGCGGTGGTGCTTGCACGAGTGCGGGGCGAGTGTGTGGCGGGATGGTATCGAGAGTTGACATGTAGTACTATACCCACACCAATTTTCAGCCGCCTGGCTATAAACGCGCGGTTTTGGTACGCGTTCAAAAGCTGTGCTCTTAAGAGTCTTCCCGCAGTCCGCCGGGGGAACTCTTAAGAGTCTCCCTGCAGCTCCCGGGTTAAGGAAGAATGGCGCTTGGCGCTTCAACGACTGCGAGCAAACCCCCGCTATCAACATCCACACGATGGTAAGCATAGCAGATTAGTAATTTCCAATATTTTTGTTTTATTATTTTTATTACATTTTTTCGTAGTGAGCTCCCAATCATAAGGACGATTCCGTAAGTGAATACTGTATGAGCATACGCTTACGATGTTTGGTCTCTTGGACCCTGGGGCGGGTGTATTGAACATCTGACTTTGGGGTTCAAAGAGTGCCATTACTGTTTAAGGCATATCGTCAATGATTCCGGGGCCACTACTAAATATTAGGTTTTCCTTCTTCCCTCCGGGACTCAAACCTATATTCTACCCCCTCTGGGCTTAACCCTTTCAGCTCCGGGGGTTGCCGTTAAGTATTCAAAATATAATGATCTTACTCTCATAATTACTTCTCCAAAATTAGTTTTCTGCCCACAACTCACTCAAAGACAACTGCAGAGGTTGAAGTAATAAAACTAAAGGTTTCGAAACACCCCTGATGGTCACAAAGGTTTAAAGTATCCCTTAAGGACGCGATCGACACGTGCTTGAAAGGGTGATTACTAAGAAGGCGTACGGTCAGGATGGTGTTCCTCCTCTTGTACTAAAAAATTGTGCTTCCGTGCTGACTCCCTGCCTAGGCAAATTCTTCCGTCTCTGTCTCTCCTCTAACATCTTCCCTTCTTGCTGGAAGTTTGTTCTCATTCAACATGTCCCAAAGAAGGGTGACCTCTCTCAACCCTCTAACTATCGTCCAATTGTTCTCATTTCTTGCAGCTCTAAAGTTTTTGAAACTCTTCTTACTTCCAAATTTCTTAAGCATTTTTCTTCTCAGTATTCAATGGAATAAATATAGATCGATCTTATATAAAATTATAAGTTTAACGATCTGACATAGAATAAACAATAGTGAATAATATATGATACTAGAATAATAATGATACTAAATGAACATATAAATATAATAATGTTACTAATTGAACATATAAATAATCAGGATGTAACTATTAGAACATATAAATAATCATACACAGAGATATTAAGTCTCAAATACAATAAATAGTGTCTTGATAGAAAATGGGGAAACTGGAGGTAAGGTCCCGGTTAGAGTAAATATTAGTTACTGCGATAGCATACACACGGCACTGAAGGCATGTAAAATAAGACACTATTTGATTCTCAAATAGACAATAAGTTAAATTAACTTGAACAGGAGATTAACCCTTCCTACCCGGGCTGTCTTACCCAATGACGGTCGCCCCTACCCAGGCGAAATGGCTGAAAAACGTCTAGGCCTAGGCTACCGTATTTATGTTTATTTTCACTGCTAGAACTTTCCCACTCATCTATAATCGTAGGGCGGTTTTCAATCTGTATTTTGGCGTTGAGTAGAGCTCTGTAAGTCAACTGGTTCAGTTGTGATGACGATTTCAGTGGAGCCAATATTGCAGAGATGTTGCCAATATGGGGGCTTTTCAGACACTAATTTCGTCTGACGTCAGAACAATAACATTGAAGAGCCTTCTCCTTCTTGTTTTCGGAGGTGCGGTGACGCAACGCTTGGATTTGTTGACATACGTCGTACGCACGGCGTTCAGACCAAGCTTAATTAGGCTATTAAGCTGCTGCCTTAGGTAAGGCATACCGGGTAGCGGTCCTTCTTTCGAGCTGTCCTTACCTAAGGCAGACCGGGTAGGAAGGGTTAATCTCAAATAACTCAAAGAGTAATAGTTATGAATATAAATTAAATGTGGATATTAGTCATGTATGCGTAACTGAGATTTCTAATAGAACAATAAGTTAATGCGACTTGAACGACATAGAGTTAATGCAACTCTAATAATACACAAAATTAATTAGACTTCATATATCGTGATAGTAATAATAGTCAAAATAGGAGACTGATGGAGAAAACTCTCTGTGAATAACTTATCTATGATTAATGTACCCAAATGATGATATAGCATAAAACAAGATCTGAAAAAATGTTCACTGGTTTTGACATGTAAATGTGCATGTATTTATTCCCGGACGAACATAATTATGTATATCTCTTCATAAAGAATACAAGAGCCTATATTCGAAGAAATATATATATATTTATCCCACAGATAGAAGTGTATAATGTTCTCTCTAAATCGAGCGACGGGTAACTAGGAATAGTGACGAATGGACAATCTTCGGTAATTACGTTAACGTGAACCTTAACATATCAAGTTAACCCTAGGTCAAATCATCGTTACCATTACTAAACAAAAGAACACTTAAAGATTTTGAAAGAAGAATAGAAGCCTGGTAGAGAGTCTGGCGAACGCGTGGTCACTGGCGTAGTTGTCCTTTGTTCCTCCGGTTGGTCACAGGGTCTCGAAGGATTTCACACGCTCCAGGTAGATCCAGATCCTTCTCTCTTTCTTCTCGGTCACTTCTCTGCACTTGTTTTATTCTTTTTAGCTGCACGATAATGGCGAATTCAGCAAGGTAGAAGTTAATGCCTGTTACTCAAGGATACTCCAGACGTAGCCTACTAGTCCTTCTTGTGAGAAGAGCTGCACTCCTGATGTACTGCCCTGGTTTTGCCTGCCTTTCCTTTGGCTCGGACAGGTAGTAACCCTTTTTGTTTTAGGGTCAAGGGGCTTGTCTCTCGGGGTAGTAGGTGCATGTTGAAAAGTGCTTTGTGATTATTTGTGAAGCATGAAGTTATGTTAAAATTATGGGAAGGATGCTTCTTAGTCGGGGAGGGCATTCTGTATTTATTTGCAAGAGGGTTATCCTCAGGCATGGCCTGTTGAGGAATGGAATAGGGAATTACTGTTTGTGGGTGGATTAGGGAATTTGGAGGTTCTATGGTGGTATGCAGAGATGAAGGTAGAAAAGGGAATTCGGCTTGTTAGCTAGCATGGCTAATTGGGTTTGTCATATGTTCACAAGACTTGATGGAGGGGTAATGAGGGGGTTGGTGAGGAACTTGCATAAAAAGTTCCTCACTGTAATTAAGCACTGGGTTGGAGAGGTCTTCGTCGAGAGTTGGAGGAGCGTTTTCTAGCTTGCTTTGCACTCGATGTCGTTGAGGCTGGTCCTGGGTACTGGAGGGCCTGATTTGCAGCAGTTGACTTCTTATGGTAGCAATATGGCAGGAGTTGTGAGAGTTGCTACCTGAAGACGGGAGCAGGTATGTATCTGACTTTGGCCTTAGATGGCCAGACCCCATCATCTCACTAACTCTTGGTCATCCTCCTTTTGAGATTTCAGTGAGACCTTTTCTATTGTGCTAGACATATCGAAGGTCTTCGATAGAGTCAGACACAAATCTCTAATTTCTAAACTACCCTCCTTCAGTTTCTATGCCTCCATCTGTGCCTTTATGTCTAATTTCCTTTCTGGCTGTTCCATAGCTGCGGTGGTGGACGGCCATCGTTCACCTATCAACTCCAGTGTTCCTCAGGGCTCTGTCCTATCTCCAATTCTCTTTCTAATATTCATAAATGATCTTCTCAACTGTACCTCCAGTCCTATCCATTCATATGCTGACGACTCTACCTTACATAATTCAACTAGTTTTCCAGAAGTCCCCAACAAGCAATCCCTCAAAAACAAACGTGACAAGGCCATAGAACGCCTATCTTCTGATCTATCAATTATTTCTGATTGGGGCAGAGAAAATCTTGTTGCTTTCAATGCTTCCAAAACGCAATCTCTCCATTTATCTACCCGTCAAGAACTCCCAGAGGACTATCCCTTATACTTCAATAATACAAAAATAAACCATTCATCTTCTCTCAGTATTCTCGGTGTCTCTTTTTATTCTGATCTCTCTTGGAAAGACCATATTACCACTTGCTAAAACGGTAAAATACCACAGGAACGAAAATCCTGAGAGCGAAACCCCCACCCCCAACGAGATCCCCGGTCCCTTTTCCATCCCCGAATTGGTCTCTCTCTCTCTCTCTCTCAATTCATTCCACATATTATACGTCTCTCAATCACAGTCTTCTAATATACAAACCACAATACTTTACTCACTGACATTCTTGATGTACCACCTAAGTATGTATTTAATTATGTAACCACCATACAGGCTATAATACTTTCATTGTGTAGGTTCGAGGCGATCTAAAAGACACCTTAGCTTCCATTTCACACCAGATCAGATCGTGATTACGTCAGCCCTGTATTTAGTTATATAACAATCATAGTCCCCCCCCCCCATTCTAGCAATTCTATGTCTCTAACCTCCCGTTGTTTTATCCACTAACTATATATATTCCCAACCTTCCCAATACAACCTGATCCATTTCCCTAGACAAAATACCTAGGAGTAATTCCGAGATTAATTATGAAATTACACTAGACAGCCCCATAACTCACTGAGATCCACATTGCTATTTTATTGATGTACCAACTCCCTAATGTTAACATAATTTAGGGAACTTGTAAAAAGGGAAGACACCTATCTTCGTTCCCCCATTTTTAGCAGTTAGCTATACATAACCTCACGTTGCATTGTTCGTCTGTCAATTTGTGTCCCTTGCCAGTCCTTGTATTGATTTATGCCTGTTGATTTAGATAAGTTAATTACGAGTTATGTAACAACCTTTAACCACGACTCTATACACCCGATAACCCTATGCCAGTTATTGTATTGATTTAGGCCTGTTAATTCGGATAAACTCACTATGACCAATCTGCAGACGATTATCAGGAGAGATGCAGGAAAGCTACCTCGTATCTCTCTCTCCATGACGAGTATAGATATATGTACCCCCGTGCTCAGTTGCCCCCTTGCCTTGTTCTTCTAGTAACTAAGTGTATAATTTATTATATAATATTAACCGGAGTATGCCACCAGTATTGATACGACATAGCGGCACTGTCCTTGTGTCGTATTGTGCCACGTGCATACCAAACCGGTTTTCATCATCTTATTAGGACGACGTCTATAATGCCGTCGTTTATGCATGTATTCACTCCTTAGGGTAACTATCTGTTATCCACGATGTTTTCTCTTTTCCACTTAACTCCGCATGTTACACGCCTCTTAAACAAACCCAGTCTTCTTTAATACAAACCACATGACTTTCCTCCTGGACATTCTTGATGTAGCCTACCAACTAAGTATGTATTTAATTAGATAACCACCTTGTGAGTTATAGTATTTTCATTGTGTAGGTGCGAAGGCGATCTCAGGACACCTTCGTTTTCCAGTCCACAACGAATCCGATCATGATTATGTCAGCCCTATAATTAATTATGATCCCCCTCCGTCCTCTGACCTAACCTCTAACCCGCAATACTAACTAAAATGCCCCAGAACGAGAAGCCCACCACAGAAGCCATGAACGAACACCACACAGAAACACCAAAGGAAAGGTCCACAGAACGAAAGGACCAGCTGACCGAGCCAGCCATTTCAGACAGGCCCAAGCCCGCAGGGCTAAACAGCTCCAGGACGCACCCTCTTACCTTTTCTAAACTGACCATTTTCCACACCTCACGTACACTAACCCTCTCCTAACTCCTAACTCCTAACTACAAAGATGATGAACAGGAATATACATTCATATTAAAAACACCCATGCCCTGTCCCGACGTTGAGCCAATGCCAACACATCAGACAGCCATAATTATATCTATGTATGTTCTTACATCCGAGAAGTAGATGTTATATATCTTAGAAGTTAATACACCCACGCTGTCCCTAGACCTCTTATATCATTTTCCATGACGAGTATAGATATATGTAACCCGTGCCCAGTCGCCCCTTGCATTGTTCCTCTAGTAACTAAGTCTATAATATTAACTGCCACCAGCATTGATACGACATAGCGGCACTGTCCTTGCTACAAAGATGATGAACAGGAATATACATTCAGATTAAAAACATGCCTGTCCCGACGTTGAGCCAATGCCAACACATCAGACAGCCATAATTATATCTATGTATGTTCTTGCATCCGAGAAGTAGATGTTATATATCTTAGAAGTTCAAACACCCACGCTTGTCTCTAGACCTCTTATATCATTTTCCATGACGAGTATAGATATGTGTAACCCGTGCTCAGTCGCCCCTTGCATTGTTCCTCTAGTAACTAAGTCTATAATATTAACTGCCACCAGCATTGATGCGACATAGCGGCAGTGTCCTTGTGTCGTATTGTGCCAAGTACAGATCAACCAGGTTTCATCACCTTATTAGGACGACGACTATAATGTCATCGTTCATCGATGTATGCAATCCTTTAGGTTAAGTATTTTATCCGCCATTGTGTTCACCTTTTTCCATTTACTTTCCACAATTGTCATACGTCTTCCCCTTGCCTCCTTCGTATCCACAGTCCACACTACGCCAATTTACTTCGTGTCTTACACCTCTTACCCCAACCAGAGATTATATAAGATAACCTGGTTATCAGTACTGTCATAAGTACCCCGAAACAATAACTAAGTACCCCTACGAACTGCCGCTGTTGTTGATATTTATATTTAATAGAAAACGCAGTTCCCAGGGCCAACTAATAGTATCCATAACCCTCGGACTGATCACATAACTCTATCTTTTCCAGACTCCTATACCACCCCATCGTTGCATTCCCCGGTAGCATTTGGCTAACGTATTCTACTGCCTTTTCAAACTTCCATATCAATTGTAGCCTAATGCCACCCCCACGCCCAGGGACCTTAGGGGCAAAATTTCCCTGTAGCCCTTGAACTCTCCCCCCCCCTCTCATTAAGACACCCGCACTTCTCGACTCTTGTCCGACCTAGCCTCTCTCTCATACCTCTTGAAGATCCTTGAATTGTCCGTTACTAACGCTCTCCAACCTTTTATATATACTCCTATCCAGCCTACCTTCACTTAGTAGGCCAGAACAACATTAGAACTTTACTAGCCCCTTGCATGCCATCAATTCTCTTACAACACATTCACAACCCTGCACCCAATGGTCGTCGGTGCGAGGCTAGCCGCCCCGCCAGTAACTAACTTCTATTGCCATACTTCCAGATAAATGTGGCAGAGTTAGCAACCCAGTCTCCACCATATCCAGCAAACCCTACAATTAACAACCAGCCGAGTAAAACCAGCTAGCTAAGGCACCTTCGGTTTTGGTATTAAAGACACCCACATCTGTCTCATACACAGAGGGTTATTACAAACACTGGTGATATGGCAAGCCCCTAGCCACAGCCGCCGGACGACTATCACAGAGAGAGGGCGCCCAGCTCCCCCTTTTTGCCCACCCGAGGAGGGAGACCCCCACCCCCGCGGAGGTATACCTGGCCCCTGTTTTGACTTTCAAGTCATTGCCAGGTAGCACAGGAATGCTTCCTATCAATGAACTAACCATGAATGACTAACACCTTTACTAACCTCTATTAACTCACAATAAACCATTTACCTTTCTTGCATGCTCTGATCACTAAATTAGCACCTCAGCTATACCATAGAATGAAGATTGAACAATCTAGAGAGACGCTCCTATCACAGCTGTCCCCATCCTCCTCGCAAAGTAGATCCAGTCTCTCTCCCCTAAATACGTCCAGTATAGCCAAAATAGTACCTCTTACTAAGGCTCAGTTATATGAAAATATAAAGGCTTCCTATCGCCCTGTGCCACAACAGTAAATACCATCTTACCTAGTCCCCATATCTATTGAGAGCTCAATTAAGTCCATAAGACTCGAGATCCCTACTGTCTACAGGGTCCAGAACCGAGCCTATAAATCTAACTCCCGCCCCCAGTCAAATCAGTTGAAAGCTAGACACCAACCAGGGGTCACTACCCTGCAGTTAACTTCTAGCTCTGCCCTTGTGTGTTCCGGAGTGAGATCCCAGAGCCGGCAGACTCCGTGGCAGATTTGGATAGAAGGACCTGCCCACGTATTGAAGAACTTCACACATATGGCCCCCCTGGACGGCTGCGGAACCAGTCGTTAGCCCCCAACATCATGTACGCAAGATAACCAGGACCAGACCCATCAGATACTACCCAAGATTCCCTTTAGCAGTACTACATATTACTGTGCTGTTTAGAGATTCACTAATTAATATTTCAACGAAGTGGCTAAGACCTTGCCCAGTGTAATTCATACTTAACCATTCCATTTGGGACGTACTAAGCGATCAGTGCTCTTTAATTAACAGGCGACCTTGACTCTCGTAATTACCTTATTCAGATATTAAAACTCTAGTGATATCTAACGTTCGCCCACTGATTTGCGTTCTATGTATTTCTGAAACAAGGATATAAAACTTAGATCAGTACCCCCTGAGGTTACTAGAATTCCCGTGCCCTAAAATACGCGTGTCTAATCTAGTCTGTGAACTACTACTTGTGCACCAGAGCTACCAATAATAAATCTAACAGTGAATATGAATCTATAAGTAACATTGATGATCTTCGGTATATAAACCTGTGGAATCGAAGCCAGTGATCAGAAGATTAATACCTGAACGTTGGAAGTGGGAGACTAGGCTCCATCCAGATCCACTTATGCTAGTGTTGTTCAATTCTATTGTATTGTCTTACACAAGTATTCTGCAGTGGTATATCAATAAACGTGATCATGTAACTTGCTACCATGTGTTTCTTTGTGTTCTCTATTCCTCATATCTTGTATTGTGCATGCAGCCTTATATACCCAGTCAATTTAGAACCCACATTACCCAAGTTAAACCTGTAGAGAAACAGGGCATAACATTATGAAATGCTGGGTGTGAAGGGAATTTCATGGTCTCCTGAAATATCCCCAGGCTACCTTTTAGGATCAACTTTTCCTGGTACCTGGCGCGGGGTACGAACCTCTGAAGGGAATTTAACCCCCCTAAAAACCCACAGGTTTTGAGATGCCTTGGGTGGGGTTCGAACCCTGGTTAGTGACCCAACCATCACCACCAGGCCCGCGCGCTAACCCACTGTACTACCACGGACGTACTAAAAGTATAGCAACCTTAGTCCGATTTTTAAGAACCAGGTGATAGTCTCTCGTGGTGTTATCATGTGATGAGTTTATTGGACTTACCATCTCCGACTATTTTAAGCTATACCTGACGTCAACTCGGGTTAGTATTATTGTGGGTGCGGGACATTTTCGAGGGCATTACACTAACCCTCTGCCAGTTATTGTATTGATTCATATCTGTTGATTTATATATGTTTAATTATGACCAATCTGCATACGATCATCTCAAGAGGAATGCAGGAAAGCTACCTAGTATCTCTCTCCATTACGATAATAGATATATGCAGCCCCCCAGCTCAGTTACAACACCCACATACCAACCCCATGCTCAGCTGTTCCTTTCTTTTGTAGTAACTAAGTATATAGATATGTACCCCCGTGCTCAGTTGCCCCTTGTCTTGTTCTTCTAGTAACTAAGTATATATATAATATTAACCGGAGTATGCCGACCGATATTGATATGACACTGTCCTAGTGTCGTATTGTGCCACGTGCATACCAACCCGGTTTCATCATCTTATTAGGACGACGGCTATAATGTCGTCATTTATGCATGTATTCAATCCTTAGGTTAATTATCTTTTATCCGCCATTGTGTTCCTCTCTTCCATTTACTTTTCCACAATTGTTATACGTCTTCCAATCACCTCCTCCTTATCCACAATCCACACTACTCTGTTTTGCTTCGTGACCCTATGCTCAGTGGTAACCTGTTTTTGGGTCATCCTGTCCTCTTCTCCTTCACACCCCGTTGCACACACCACCCTACCTGTTCGATCGTAGGGAAATGCCACTCCTATGTCCAGCGCATTAAGGGTCACGACCCTAGGTCACGAGCGGCGCGGCGCCTAGCCTCAAACCACCCCCTTTACAATTCACAACCCTCCCCCTGTAAAGACGCCATAAGAACGTTATAACATGCCGACTCAGTTCGTTCACTAACCTCAACAAATGGAAGGTAAGGACCTATCCTTGTACCCCCCCTTAACTATCCTCTAACTCCCTAGCCCCACTCACAACCTGAACCAGAACAATAGCTGGTGCGAGGCTAGGACGACCCCCTCTCATCCCCCCTTAAAAATTTACATTTCCTCATGACTTGCATTTTCACAAAACCACTATTCTTAACACCCACGAGTGATCCTCGTACATGAAAACTAGATGTAGTGATCAACCCTAACTAGGAAGATACCTCCTGACAACCTGAACTCATATTTCAACCCAATTAACGTAAGAACTGTCGATAACCATATTCAGGGAGCGGCCTGCCCCCCCCCCCCCCTGACCCCACGGGGACCCCACCGACCCCCGCGGAGAATTACCCTAACCCGCGCAAGCCAGCAAATTCTTGCCAGACAACAGGTGAGTTTCCAACAGGTTATGACCTACAAATCTAAATACCTATCCAAATACCATCCTATCCCCTCCTTAACCAAAACCAAAATCTTCCTTATCCCATCCTAGATTACGAATAGCATGTCAGCTAGACCAGAGAATGATACTTAGGTGAATTGATGAATAATACCTCCCAGCCTAGTCACGTAGGGCGCCAGCAAAGTAGTACTTAAAAACCTTCACCAAATCCGCCTAAATAACTCTACTAGTACCTCATACTAGAGTTAAGATATCCACGATAATAAATCAGATAACAAGTTACTTACCGCCACATTAAAGACCCCCCTCCCTAACCCCCTAAGTTCACCAGAATAAATTTACTACTTCATAGCATTGACATCCAATACTTCTAGAATATTCCTGAAGCTTCCTTGACCTGCCTATAAATAAGACACAGAGACAACAGTCGGGCAGTTGAATATTAGAGCCCAAAGCAACGGCTGGCCACACTGCGTTGGCGTCTAGTACGTCCTCACCTCCTCAAGATTCACGATAATTCGGCTTTCCGTAATCAGTGCAACTCGGTGAGGAAGTGAATTAACCCTTTACGAATGTTTTATTGCGATCGTCCCGATCGCAATAAAACATTCGTAAAGGGTTAATTCACTTCCTCACCGGCAGTAATATTATATTGGTAGACAATAAATTCACAAATTATTGATTGTTTCATTAACTTCTGATAGTGCACCATCCGCTACTTGAGTTACGAACGATCATAACTCATAACTGATCTAAGGCAGAAAGATCTTGTTATGTTAGAAGGGATTATGCGAGAAACTCTTGAGTGAGGACTCTGCAAGAATAACTCCTTGGCAACAATCGACTGTCTTACCCCATCAGCATTTGTTGCCAAAAAAGGTGCAAAACCGCCCGAAAGAAGCCCATCTGCAAAACCTTCTCTACACTACCGGACAGCTTGGACGGCCCCCAGAGCTACTGTTAACCCCCAACATCACTAACGCAAGATAACCAGGAAAACTCTATCACAGTGTTACCTCGCAAAGTACCAGTGTTACGGTGCTATTAACTCAACCATCCAGTGTATTCGATTATGTCTCAACTTTCTCTGATGTTAGGAAACAAGTGATTATTATGCTAGTATGTATTAATATATATCAGTGAAATTTAGCTTAGGCGAACTGACTCCCGTAATTATTCTTGCCATCAGGTTTAACCTGATTCGCCCTCACTGATATTTTCGGTCCGAAGTATCACCTAGACAAGTGAACATCCTAGACCAGTGCAACTAGTTACAGTTATCCCTTTACGTTAATTCTTGGGCAATAACCACATTACTTATACTTTCATCCTTGATTAAGAGTCATATTACCAGAGAGTTAACAAAGCGAAATACCTAACCTGTGTGATTCATGTACCCTACGTATCATAAAGCAATGTGATCAGAAGAATAATGCCTGAACGTTGGAAGTGGGAAGTATGTCTCTATCCAAATCAGCGATAAGTGCTGGGAGATTGTAATAAGTCCAATAACCTACCTGAGTGCTCCAACATCTAATGTTCGTGAAATTCTATTACGTACCTTCTACCTGAGTGCTATTGATAATAAAGCTGTATTACAAACCATTTATCCGAGATTATCTATGTCCTCTGTTGATTCTCTTTATGTATTTTGCAAGAAATCCAATAACCCAGTCTTGCAGAACTCACCTATACCAAGTTAATCCTGTATAAAATCAGGGCATAACAAACGGCTTCCCAGAAGCTGGGTGCGCTCAACTGTCTCAAGGGGTTCTTTACCCCTCCACAGCTTCTTGATCTGTAGGCTACAGGGGCACAGTGCGTCCATGTATTGAGTATTGTTCGCATGTGTAGGGAGGATCCTCTCACACAGCACTCCTATACAAAGTAAAAAAGAAAGCCTTTCGTATCAGTAACTCACGTCCACTCACCGATTCTTTGCTAGCTCTCTCTCTTTGCCGCAATGTTGCATCTCTCTCACTATTCGCTACGGACGAACGCTCATCAAAATATGAACCGGCAAACTTTCAGATAAATATTTAAGAAATCAAGGCATAGGATCAATTATATTATTATGCTAATCATTTTTCCTAAGATAACTGATAGATTTGTGCACAATCTATTGGGGGTACACAGTTGTTGTTGTTGTTGTTGTTCCCCAAGCTGCCTGGCCGAACAGCCCCAAGGCCCCGAGCAAGGCCAAGGCCATAACCGAGCACCCCCACAGAACCCTCCCTGCCGACCACAATAAAGCCTGGGTGACCGAAGCCACTCCATGGCGGGGAGCTGAGGAGGGTGCGGAAACGCCCGGGAAACCAAAGCCCCATCCAGGACCCTGTGCCCCTCAGCAATTATGAAGAGAAAGTTGAGGGGCAAAGGAAAAATGTGACGCTTTGGCTTCCAATCTTGGTAGATTGGGAGGTCAATCCACGGAAGAGACGCCGTCACTTGAGATCTAGAAAATATATAAGTAAAAGGAACAGTCAGAGTAAGCTATGGGTATGGCAGAGATCGCTCAGTTCTCACTCTGATAGACCAGCCCATCACCACATGACTAGAACCCAATCCTCTCAGCAACTGCTAGGAAAGGCCCTAGAAAGCCGCCTTTGGCGGGGGGATAGCTCCCCTATTTCAACCCCTTTCGGGGTTGGGCACCCGCCAGGGGTACACAGTTGTCCTATTCAGTGCTCAGTTAAAATAACATAACAAAATGCTGAAATCATTTCATAATGCCTTTAATACTCAATTATGAAGATAAATAAATCAAATTAGTAGAATTGTGTATGCAGTTTTCTTTCTAAAATGCGAAAACGGCACTTCTGCTTTATTATTTATTCACTCTTCAGTATAAAAAAGCACAATTTTGTATAGTGTTTTGTATATAGTTATATGCTTGTTACTTTTTCGAAATTCTTCACTCACCCTTCAGTACCAACACTATAGCCATCTAAGGAGTGCAGTAATGATATATAATTATAGCTTTAATATTGTAGTCACTCAATATATTACCCAATTATTTTCTAGAAATTAGTCATAGAAGGAAACTCGGTTATCTATTGGGTGACTTCGATATTGAATCAATTATTGTTATTACATTACAACGCTTCTCAGAGGACTAATGCTTTTATCAAATGGTAAATACGGAATTTACAATAAGTGTCATATTGTTCTTAGTACAACATTATGGTGCCTTACTTATCAAACAACGGAGTGATATTCTAGTATTTGTTATATAGAAATTAGACTGAATGACCAAACTATATATCCTGTAAAAGCATTGCCGAATGTTTATTATAGGTGTGGGTATGTTATAGAGAGAGGCTGATGACACCATAGGCACCAATATGGAGGAGACAAGATATTTATTTGGGTGGCCTCTAAAGAACTGGGTTATACTTGCCTGTACGAATGTTTGGAACTGGTGTTCTCCTTGTAGGGTGGAGCAGATGGCCAGAGAGGATGCCACACAGGCTGGACTGAACCCCACAGCCTGCAGCAGGGAGGACACCACCGGACACCCACTGTTGAGGTCGCAGGAGTTGTGATGGATAGGTACGGGAGGCACGTCAGCACGGTCCTCTGCAGTACCAGCCGTCAGCAACACCGTCAGTAGACCACACACAGAGAACAACACATATACCCCCATCAGTACGGTACTGGCGATGCGATGATGATAAGATGTAATGACCCCTCTAATGTAGCACCGGTAGACGGTAGGGACGTTTTGGCTGGATATATACAGTATAATTAATTTGCTTAAGTATCAGGAGTGAAGGGTGTACATTAATTAAGATAAAGCATTTATTTTCTAATATTTACAAAATTTTCTCCCTTCTCAAAGCTCTCCAGATAGCTTTGAGTAGGGAGGAATTGTTGTTGTTTGTTTTAGGAAGGAACTTTAGTCCCTTAGCGTACAAGAAAGATTAATTGTAGCCTATGTAAGGACAGTGTGGCTGTAACTGAGGGTGTGCCTCAGTGTGGAGACAGTGGAGGGACTCAGAGAGAGGAAGCTGAGGGTTGCCAGAAAGTCCCAGCCTCTTTGTTGATCACGTACCGTTGTATCTTTTCAATCAGATCACTATACACAATTGGGTTGCGTTCTAGCTACCTAAGGAGATTTTATGCAGCTTAGGAAAGGTCTCTAGCTATAAAAAGTTAAAGACTAGTTCAATTAAGTTTCTAACTCTGACGCATTCATTGTAACTTAGATATAATCGTCAACAAGTAGCTAAAATACAATCCAACTTGGAGTCATCTGATAGAAAGGGTAAACTAGGAATTCCCCGAACAATGACGCACCAAACAAAGCTGCAGTGGGATAAGCCTTTGTGGTCCTCCTTCCTTTACAAAAAATTACATTAATTTCTCCTTCACTCGCTTAAATTTTAGAAGAAATATTGTGTGATGCTAGACAAAAATAAGTGGTGTGGATTCTTCTAACTGGGAGAAACTATAGGAGTCAAATATATATACACAACAAAATACATGGTGAAGTTATGCAATATAGGTAGAAAACAACACTTTATTTATACACAGAATTTGCCTCGCAAACTGAGACGTTACACATGAAATCAAAACAACACTGAATGCAAGTAACAATGTAAAAAATTCAATTTACTTATGTTTTGGCAGATATATTAATGATATGCCGCCTAGGAATGCAGTACCAGCCCCAAACTTGCATAGACCGTTGTTGCGGATTGCCACCATCAAGAACCAAAACGAGCAGCAGAGTGATCCTCCATTTCCCGCTTTCACTGGACAACGGGAAAAAAAAACGACACGGAGCGGCAACAAGTAGGGTAAACCACCTGGGCGGGTGCCCAACCACGAAAAGGGTTGAAATAGGGGAGCTATCCCCCCGCCAAAGGCGGCTTTCTAGGGCCTTTCCTAGCTGATGCTGAGAGGATTGGGTTCTAGTCATGTGGTGATGGGCTGGTCTATCAGAGTGAGAACTGAGCGATCTCTGCCATACCCATAGCTTACTCTGACTGTTCCTTTTACTTATATATTTTCTAGATCTCAAGTGATGGCGTCTCTTGCGTGGATTGACCTCCTAATCTACCAAGATTGGAAGCCAAAGCGTCACATCTTTCCTTTGCCCCTCAAATTTCTCTTCATAATTGCTGAGGGGCACAGGGCCCTGGGTGGGGCTTTGGTTTCCCGGGTGTTTCCGCACCCTCCTCAGCTCCCCGCCATGGAGTGGCTTCGGTCACCCAGGCTTTATTGTGGTCGGCAGGGAGGGTTCTGTGGGGGCGCTCAGTTATGGCCTTGGCCTTGCTCGGGGCCTTGGGGCTGTTCGGCCAGACAGCCTGAGGAACAGCAACAACAACAACAACCATTTCATCGAGTAATGGCGGACAAAACCTCGACACCTCGAATGATGCCCAACCTCTCCTCAACCTTCCGTAAGCTCAACGACCCCTCAAATCTACCCGCAACATCATCCGGAAGGTGTGCACCTGCAAAGAACACTCAACTTTCCCGAAATCCTCGACTTCTACCCAAAACAGGCAAGAGAAGAAGACATCATCACACGTGGATGCAGCCGCCACTACAATGTCCCTTAATATCAATTCCCACGACAACCAGACCCTAACTCAGTCTTCAAAAGATTCACAACTAGTACGGCAGCCCAAACAATCAGGTGCAACAGCTATATCAACCCTGAAAACCCAACCAGAGCCCACACTAGATCACCCGCGACATCCCAAACAGAGGACTCTCTACCCCAGCTTCCCAGAGCGCCCTTCATGCCCGGAGATCTCAGACAGAAGAGACACTACTTCAGCCGAATCAACTATCGGCAAGCATTCAGCCTGCTGGCTTAAAAGCAATATTTGTTTGCCTCACAGACGGTCCTAGGAATAGAAAGGACATAAATCCTAAGGTGAGAAAGGATGGTTATAATTCATGCTGTGGAAAAGGTCAAGTAAATTACAAAGTTTGCTGTCTTGATTGTGCAGTGTTACCCGTACATGTCAGTTACAATGCTAGCCAGGGTAGCCAAGAACTAAACCAAGACTCAGTTACCAACCGGGGATCAACTCACATCAGTTACAAGGCTTTTGATCTTACCTCGGTGCCAACCCGCGTTAGTTGCAACGCTTGCCGGGAAAGCACAGTTGCTGAGTCTGTGCCTGTATCACCTGGAATTGTTGCTAGTGTGACTCGAGTGCCCTTGCCTGGCACTGATACACCTGGGAACATCCAGTCTGTGCAAGAGACCACCCCTGGCTCCCTAAGCAGTCACTCTCCAGCCTCGGGCTTGTCAAACCGAGATTCAATTGACAAGGAGCGGTTGTTGAGTGTCGGCACCAGCCAACCCTAAGGTGAGCTTATCACCAACGCCCAGAGAGACGTTGATCGATCTGGTATTTACAGATAAGCTGCTTTTCCCCAACAGCGTGAGAGTACGAGCCGCCACGCCCGGCGCCTGTTGGAGCTCTTCGGTCCACATCCTGACTTGTGAGAAAGCCGGACTGTGTGTGAATCAGTCTGGAATTTAGATAAGTCGTCATCGGGTCTCAAGCATGACCTCTCCAACTACGCCGGCGTTTTCTGGGGTTCTTCGGTCCAGATCCTGGCTTATGAAGAAGCCGGACTGTGTGTGAATCAGTCCGGAAGTTAGACAAGTCGCCATCGGGTTTCAAGCAGAACCTCTCCATCCGGCTGTGTGTGCGGGTAGCCGAGACAACTACCACCTTGATGACTGCCCGTGCCCTGTGCTTCCTTCGCCCCCAATGCTCTCCTGTCCTCCTCTCTCTTTAAGTGACTTTATGTGTTTTTTGGTACTGTACAAGAGTTATAGTGAGGTTTAGACCTAGATGTGCCGGGACTCTGCCAGTGTAACGTAGTATAATCGAAGACGTGCTTTACGTCTTCCCTTGAGTTTTGCCTTACTGTGACCCCGTATGTTGGGGAACAACTACACCTGTCCTACACCGGCTTTATGTATACATACTTTCTCGGGTCCGGGCTCCCGTGAACCCCTGAATAGAAAATATAGATGCAACATTGCCACTCTACATTATACACACACATTACATGTCAGTATTCACTAACATATAGAGAGTGATTGGGTAGTAGAGGGATTGAAGATTTGGAGAAACAGAAAAGAGCGAGGTGCTTGGAAAAAAGAGAGTGGTGAAGAGATCGAGTAGTGAAGGAAAATAAGAGAAGAGCAGATGGGGAATTAGGAAGAAATCTAAGTGTAAAATGGAGGGAAAGTAAGAAAGTATTCTGGAAAGAGGTCAAGAAAGTTAGGGAGGGTAGCAAGGGAAATAGTAAGGGTGTGAAAGATAAGACTGGGCGAGTGATAGTTGAGAAGCAAAAGAGAGTCGAAAGATGGAGGGAGTAGCCTACTTCAACGAATTGCTAAATGTAAGGAATGATCGAAGCACAGCAAACATAGTTGGATGGGGTATGGGAGGGAGAAGAAGAGAAGTAGTGGAGGAGGAGGTCAGGAGGTCAGAAGTGTGTGAAGCCATGAAAAGAGTGAAAATGGGAAAAGCATCAGGAATAGACGGAGTGTGTGGGGAAATGCTGAGGTATGGTGGTGAGATAGTGACCGAATGGGTATGGAAAATGTGTAAACTAGCATGGGAGAAGGGGAGTGCATCTGATGACTGGAAGACAGGCATAATAGTCCCCCTGTATAAGGGTAAAGGGGAAAGAGGAGTGTTTGGTAACCACCGGGGAATATGCCTTATAAGCGTAGTAGGGAAGGTGTACAGCAGGGTAGTGATTGAGAGAGTGAGAGCGAGAACGGAGAAATGGATAGGTGATGAGCAGGGCGGGTTTAGGAAGGGAAGGGGATGTATAGATCAGATTTTTTGCCCTGAAATGTGTTGTGGAGAAATATCTGGAGAAGGGACATAAGTTGTATGCTGCCTTTATGGACTTGGAGAAGGCCTATGACAGTTGATAGAGAGAGAAGGCTTGTAGAAAGTACTGAGAATATACAGAGTTGACGGCAAAAATGCTGAAAGCAGTGAAGAGCATGTATGAGGGTGGAAAGGCGTCAGTATGTGTGGAGAATGAGCAGAGCGAGTTCTTTGATCTGAATGTTGGGTTAAAGCAAGGGTGTGTGATGTCCCCACGGCTGTTCAATATATATATGGATGGAGTCATGAAAGAAATACAAGGAAGAGCTTTGGATGTTGGTGTAGACTACCTCTGATAAGGGAAGGAAGCGAGTGGAAGTTGCCTGTGCTGCTGTTTGCTGATGATACAGTTCTGATGAGCGATAGTGAATGGGAGTTGCATGGGCTGGTTTGGGCTGGGCTGTTTGGATGAGTGTGTGAAAAACGGAATCTGAAGGTAAATGAGGGGAAGAACAAGGATATGGTATTTGAAAGCGGGTGCAGCCACAGAGTGTCAGGCGAAGTTGAATGGTCAGGTTATGGAGAATGTCAGCTCATTTAAGTATTTAGGCAGTGTGTTAAGCAAAGATGGAGCTATAGATGAAGAAGTGCGGGAGAGGGTGCAACAGGGAAAGAGGGTTGTAGGAATGCTGAAAGCAGTAACAAGAAATAGGGTGGTCAGTATGGAAGTGAAGAAGTCCTTGCATGACAGTGTGGTAATCCCGACACTGACTTACGGGAGCGAAGCATGGACATTGGTGAAGAGACTCAGACCAAGAGTGAGATGGGTGGAAATGAATTACTTGAGAAGTACGTGCAGAGTTACATGGAGGGATAGACAGACAAATGAGGAAGTATGAGAGAGGTGTGGTGTGGATGTAGATGTGCTGGAAAGTTTGAATAGGAACACCTTGAGATGGTTCGGTCATATGGAACGTATGGGAAGCGAGAGAATGATTAAGAGGGTGTACGAGAGTGAGGTGGAAGGACAGAGAGGGAGAGGTAAACCGAGAGACAGGAGGAAGGATGGAGTGAAGAAGTATATGAGTGAAGGCGGTGCTGGTTGGGAGGAGGGGCGTCGACTGACTGGGGACAGAGGTGATTGGGGGCGTTTCATTTGTGGCCAATCCTTCGGGGATCACGGCGTCAGGCAATAGATAGATAGATAGATGCACCTTCTATCACTTAGACTTAGGAATTATGGTATATTTTTGTCATAGAGTTGTTTGACATAATTATATCTTCATGTTTTAGAGTCCAATTCATGCTGATTCACAGTGTTTAATATTTGCATATTCATGCTTTAGAGCCAATTAATTCGGACTCTCTTTGTATATTTTTGGGAGCTACCGCTTCCTCAGTTATTAATTCTTTATCAATCCTCCTTGAGTTTTAACCAGTGCTTTGCATACTATTTTGTGTTACTTGCCGTATTTTATCAAGACGATTTGCTCTTTTGAAGCCTATTGCCTCTCTGCGTGTAATCATATATTTTTCCTGTACGAGCCTGTGTTATCACCCAGTGTATGAATAAGTATATGCCTATGACCCTATGTGTTAAAGTGAATAAAACCATTAATTGTACCTACCATTGTATTTCTGTTGTTGCATTTCATTCGTTTGGTATAAATAGAGTTACGGTCAGTCCTTGCCCAGTCGAGAGTACCCTAAATTGAAGACAACTGCACCATTCTCATAGCTGAGAAGTGCAACCAGAATATACCTCACTCTTTAGAAGTGTGGCATAACACTGGTGGCAGCAATGTCTCAACTCGGGGGGACGGCCTTTCAGGATCTCTATAAATTTTTACCAGACAGTGACCGCAATGAACAGACATCATGGCCGGGAAATCTTTGAAAATCATTCCCTTTAAGCCAGAGGAGCATGTGACATTACGACATACCTCAAGGTTGTTAAACCAGTGCTGGACATTGTTTCTAAAGATGAGGATACCCACAATATCCACACAGTTATTATGAAGCTGGGGCAACATGTGTCCCAATTGTTTCAACCTACATTCGTGATAACCCCGATCTGACCGGGCAACAGTTTGAGACCTACACCAAGAGTGCTCTATGCCCATTTCTTGGATCTGTTGTCACGCACCAAAAGTGTCATGATGTCAAGTTCAACGGGGACCTCGACACCACCATCAGCCTCCTCAGCCAGCTTGTGGTCATCGCCTTCCCTACTGCTACTGCCGCTGTCCGCAAGGACCACATCTTCCACGCTCTACTCAGGATCTTACCCTCGAACGTCAGGGATCATTTTGCCGTGGCAGAGACAGTCCCACGAGAAGGAAAAGGTGGCCGCCATCAGCCGAGCTCCGACTAAGCCTCAAGCTCCAACTCCTGAACCCGCTTCCACACCCGTCCAGCCCTGCAGAATGGGTTAGGATCGGGCCGAACGAGTAGAAGCCCTGCAATCCCCGATGCCCTCTAAACAGTCTACGCAAGCCTTTCAGCGATCTCATTGCTAGACGACCCAGGATTTTCGCCTTCTGGGGCCAAATTCCATGGATCCGGCCCCGTCGCGTGGCTGCCATCACAGAGGACGGAACCGTAGGGCAAGAGGACTGCACCGACAAGCCTATTCCGGTGGAAACAGCTGAGGCAGATCAGCCGACCCCACCTGAAGACCAGGGTTTTTAAGCCGCCCCCATCTCCATTATGTCCGGATGGCGGGGGCTCGTGATGGGAAGCCCCCCATATACATGCACCTCACCATAGAAGACGTCAAATCTCGCCTACTCATTGACACAGGAGCTTCCAGATCCTGTTTATTTTCCAACTACTTCAGAAAACATACCAAAAGATTCGGGCCCGTCCAGTCTTCGCCTGTAATCTTGATCGATGCGAATGACATGGTCATTCCCAACCAAGGAGAAAGTGCCCCACTCTACGTTGCCACTACAGTGCCTGGGCACAGGCGTTGCCATCGATTCATGATCTTTCCATCTACCGAGACTCAATATGATGGATACCTTGGATTCGATTTGTTAACTGCCCTTAGAACTACCATCTACTGCACCAGAAGAGTCCTCACTTTCGACCCCAAGCCTCCTGAAGAACCTGCCAACTAACCAGCAGCCGTATCGACTCCTCACCCCATTTGCAACATCAAGACTTTCCAAGCTATGGTAACTAAGAACATCACCCTTCAACCACATCACGAACAATGGGTGCCAGGGTGCCCATTCAACTCACCCAAGCGGGCGATCTGATCCTAACACCAACGCTTCAGAGCCCCGTCGACCATGAGTGTCTTACCGCACCAGCCCTGATTCCTGATAACCACAACTACGTGCTACTCGCCAACATATCCGACCGGCCTCTAACTTTACCCAGAGGCCTCGCCATAGGGGAACTGGAACCCTATGATGAAACCAACTCACCCCCACTTCCCGACGAACCTGAATTTGCCTCCAACGCTACCAGAGATTCCGTCCTATCTGATGTTACAAGAACAAGGTTCTCCACCAGCCAAGGTCGTCTGTATTAATTCACCGTCTTACACTTCGGTTTGTGTAATGGTCCCGCAACGTTCTCCAGACTCATGGAGTCCGTCCTCCAGGGCCTCACTTGAGAAACGTGTCTCGCATACCTCGAGTCCTCGACGATATCATTGTGTTGGGAAAAACCTGGGCTGAACACCTCCAACTCCAAGCCTTCCGTCACATATGAGATGCTGGACTCAAACTCAAGTCCACCAAGTGTACCATGCCTGGGAAGAAGTCCACTTTCTAGGACACATCGTCTCCGAGGCTGGAATATCTTCCAATCCCACCAATCTGGAAGCCATCAGCCAGATCTCACAACCAAGGAACGTCAAAGGGGTGCGCACTTTCATCGGATTTGCTACCTACTACCGCAGGTTCGTGAAAAATGATGCCACCATAGCCAAACCCTTGCACGACCTCGCCCGAAAAAAAGAACCATTCGTGTGGACTCCTGCTCGACTCCAAGCACCCTCAAGGACCTCCTGGTAGCTGCACCAATGAGTCCTTCCCAGACTATATCTGCCATTTCGCCTCTATACGGATGGCTCTGTAAGTCTGACACCAAGAACGCCCTCACTGTCTGATGGAGGGAGTCCTTGGAAGAGTTCAAGACTAGACACAGGCCCTAGTCAGACCCGATGAAATTGTCTAACTTCCTAACTGTTTCACACACAGTCCGGCTTCTTCATGAGCTTGGGTCGAGGCCGAAGAACCCGAGCAGGCGCCGAGACCCTAGTCAGACCCGATAAACTCGTCTAACTTCCATTGTTTCACACACAGTCTGGCTTCTTCACGAGCTTGGGTCGAAGAGCTCGAGTAGGCACCGAGAGTTGAGATCCTGGGTGTCTCGGGCGGCTCTTTCGGAATCCTTGTCTTTGCTTCCAGTGGCTAGTATTCCTTCGCGTCTGGTCCTGTCTCGGCTGCTCCTCTCGCACACTGATTCTGGGGAAAAAGGTAGCTTGTCCACAGCCACGTATAGATCGTTCAAAGTCTTTCCGGGGATTGGAGGCAAGCCCACCTGGGGTGTGACTGATTAGCTGACACGCTCTAGTCGCTCCTTGTCAGGGACAGACAAGAGAGTGGTTGGAGAGTGACTGCTCAGGGAGTCGAGGGTGGTCTCTACTACAGACGAAGTGTTCCTAGTAGTCTCTGTGCCAGACAACGGCAACTGAGCCACACTAACAACACAGGGTGCTACTGAATCAGATTCATTCACCGTGCTCCCCCGGCAATCATTATAAATTACGCAAGGTTGCACTGAGTTAGGATCCGGACAGCAATCGTTATAAATTACGTGCCCTGATCCACAGCTGGTTCCTGAGTAGAAGTCGAGCACCTTGCTTCCCCGGCAATCTTTATAAATTACGCGAGGTTGCACTGAGTTACGATCCGGACAGCAATCGTTATATATTACGTGCCCTGATCCCCAGCTGGTACTGCGACAAGCCTTTCCCACCTTAGGCTTGGGTTTGTCCTTTCCAACCTTAGGACTGTCTGTATAGTAACTAAAATGCCCCAGAACGAGAAGCCCACCACAGAAGCCACGAGCGAACACCACACAGAAACACCCGAAAGAAAGGCCCACAGAACGAAAGGACCAGGTGACCGAGCAAACCAGTTCAGACAGGCCGAAGCCCGCAGGGTTAAGCAGCTCCAAACCACACCTGCCTACCCCTTCTAAACACTGACCTTTTCCACACCTCGCGTATACACTACCCCTCATGTCCTACACCTCTACCTACATAATGATGAACATAAATACACCTTAAAGTTAATACACCCATGCCCTGTCCCTAAGTTAGGATGTCAATATCAACATACCCTAAAATACCTTGTCTTGCCAGACTAAGTTTCTGAAGACCAATCGCCCCATAAATCTATATTTATTAGTGGCCCCTCCATCATTGACGAACATGCCTATTACATAAGGCATCCTCTTCAAACACTAATCCGCCGTAGTTTGAATCTACCGCGCAGAGCATTTAAAAACTGAGGAGCCTTCATCATGAGCGCACGCGACCTCACTCATGGCTTCAGTCATTATGAATTGGGTTCTCACTACGAAAAAACTTCGTAAAAAATAAAAACAAAAAGAAAATAAGAATAACTATCTAATAAGCTTTCCATCATATCGTGGATGTACTTGTGTGGATCTTTGACCAGACGCTACTGCAGGCGTCATTCTTCCTTCTCTGCTCTGCGCTCAGCCTGCCCGGACCTGTCTCCCCACGCTCCGCGGGTTCCGCATTTGTTGCGTCCCTAGTGAGTTTTTTCTCATTTGTTTACTCCGGGATGTATCGAGTAAGGTTAGGATATGCGTAGCAGGAGTGTCCTGGGCTGGTTGCCCGCAGTGCAGTGTATTTTGGGTCGTATGTTTGGGGCATCTATTTCGGATGTACCCTCGTGGTCCTGTTGTGGACAGGTGAACTTTTTCACAGTTAGCTAGCTTTGTGATGCAGGCGGCTTTCATTACGCGTTATTGCTTCCTTTTATCTTTCTGATGAGGTAGCGTATTTTTGCTGTCGTTCCCAGCGTATTTTTCTTCACTTAGTGAAGTTTTTTCTGGGTCCCGAGTCAGTTCTTCCCTTTGCCGGAAGTGTTTGCTACAGTGGTGTGTTGGCGGTGGTTCCTGTTGTGATATAATTCAGTGCTTTTTGTTTATATTCCGACATGTTACTGTTATCCGTCTGCCTAGGCCTAGCCAGCCTCTCGTAGCTTTATCACATATACAAGTGTTATTGATTTATTTTCTAAATATGTACTACTGTGTCATGTGTATCCTGGTTTAGTTGTGTATTGGCTAATTCCACGGACTATTTATGTGTCCTGGGTTAGTTGTGTTTTGGCTAATTCCACGGACTATGTTGGGCCCGGCGTTAGTTGTGTTTTAGCTACGCCTCGGTCCGGTGTTGCGTTCAGATGGTATCTGGACGGGGTGGGTTTTTTCCGGCGGGTTTTTCTCGGTTTCACCTTGATAACCCCGGCTGGTTGCCAAGTTTTGGCCACGCGTGGTTTAAAACAGGCTTGTTTCCCCGGCGAGTGGGTGTCTGTGGCTCCCCAGGTCTGCGTCTCTGGGGTGCCTGTTTCAGGCTCCTTCTGATTCCCGGCGGGTTGGCTGTACCCATCTAACAGTGTTCATACGGACACGTGTTGTTTGTAGTTTTTTCGGTTTTGCAAAGCCAATATAAAACTATGCTGTAGTTGTATTTCCTCCCCGGCGATCTGTTTCAAAGAAGTGGGGATAGGAACAATTGGGGTTAACTTTTAAACTTTAATTCACCCGGTGGGTGCAACCTGGAAGGGTGGGATGACCGAATTTGCAAAATTCAGTTTAGTTGACCAGTCAATTGAGGGATGCTTTGTGTATCGCCTCCTTCAACATACAGCGCTTTAGGGCACAATTGGGGTTAACGTTTTTTAAACTATTATTCACACCCGGCGGGTGTTTCTTGCACGGATGAGAATAACGAATTTACAATTCAGTTAGTTAACCAGACATTTGAGGGATACGTTTTGTATCGCCGCCTTCAACATACGGCGATCTAAAAAGATACTTCGGCAGAAGTTAGATCTCGTATATTTGTCAGGTTTCCCAGTTTTTTATCTACGAGATAATTCGGGGGCCGGCGTCTTTTTTAGTTTTTTTTTCCAAAATTTAATATGGAAACAAACACCACCGGAAAGACTTAATCACTTATAAACGCCATGATGGTCTTTATATATTATGTCAGAGGGTATTCATAAATCTTTTGGACAAATTAAGATATTCTGAAATCTTTTACTTAGGAAACCCCACCGCGTAGCGAGCTGTGGTCGTTGAGTATTACGTCTCATTACCCGGCGGGTTATTTAACACCTGTGTGCGAACATGAGTGGGTTAACCTTATGAGCATTAATTTCTGGAAATTTTAATTTTCCAGAGCTGGGTCCCGGCGGGTCTATGCAGAACCTGGAGTAAGTTTCCCTCCAGTCTCTGTCATGGCTACCTTTGCCCCGGTTTTTGCTGTATGCATTACGCCCTCCTGTTCAGGTATCCCTAATTTTGCGCACACCCTTTGTATAAAATGTGTTAAAATGTCTCGTTTGGTGGGGGTTACCTTTCCGGCGTTTTTCTCGTTGCTCCGAGAACACCGTTTTTGTTTACCGAGTTTTAGTCAGGATGGCTAAAATAGGTAAGTTACCCCGACGAGTTTGGTCGCTTGAGGGCTCATCAGAAACTGCGTTTTCTGTGGTCGAGCCTGGGATCAGGCTTCCTGTGTTATTCATTGCTTTATGCATTACGCCCTCCTGTTATGTCTCGTTTGGTGTGGGTTACCTTTCCGGCGTTTTTTCTCGTTGCTCCGAGAACACCGTTTTTGTTTACCGAGTTTTAGTCAGGATGGCTAAAATAGGTAAGTTACCCCGACGAGTTTGGTCGCTTGAGGGCTCATCAGAAACTGCGTTTTCTGTGGTCAAGCCTGGGATCAGGCTTCCTGTGTTATTCCCGGTGAGGGGGGCTCCACACAGTTATTTTGTTTGGTCTTTCCCTCCCGGCAACCTTTTTACAAAGAGGTCTGGGGCAGGTATAATTGGTTGGACATTGCATATAAAACCCGGCGGTTGTACCTTCGGGTGGTTATATTAACGAATTTGCGATTCGCGATAATTTGCCAAACAATTGATTGATACAATAGGGTATCACGGCCGTCAAGACGGCGATCTATGAGGGCTTCTGGCAGAAGCCGGATTAGAGATTAAGATAGGCTTAGACTTTTTATGGGATAAAAAGATGCCTGAATCTTACTAGTGTTTCAAGTGTAAAGGGATACTTGAAGGACTTCATCTTTAATAAAGATATGTTTCATCTTTATGAGGATTCAGAAGTTATGCTTAATTCTTTCGAACAGGTAAAAGATATGCTGAAATCCTTAATAAACAATTGGAACAATGTTGTTTGTTTGTTTAGTCTTTCTCTCCCGGCGACCTTTTTACAAAAAAGGTCTGGGGCAGGTACAATTGGTTTGACATTGCATATAAAACCCGGCGGTTATACCTTCGGGTGGTTATATTAACTGATTAGCAATTCGCGATCATTTGCCAAACAATTGATTGATACAATAGGGTATCACGGCCTTCAAGACGGCGATCTATGAGGGCTTCTGGGAGAAGCCGGATTAGAGATTAGGATAGGCTTAGACTTTTTATGGGATAAAAAGATGCCGGAATCTTACTAATGTTTCAAGTGTAAAGGGATACTTGAAAGACTTCATCTTTAATAAAGATATACTTCATCTTTATGAGGATTCAAAAGATATGCTTAAAATCTTCTGGACAGGTAAATATATCCTGAAATCTTTAATATGAAACTAAAGGAAAACGAAAAGTAGTGGTGGAGTGCTACGGTTCGTTGACCGGCGGTCTTGTGACACATATTTTGTACCATTTTTTGGGTGTAACCCTATGAGCATTAATCCCCGGAAAATTCTCTTTCCAGGGCGGAGTACCGGTGTTGCACCAGGTGACCAGGTAGTTCCCGGGGGCGGGGTAGTTTTCCCCCAGTCTCTGCCATGTCGGCACTTGAACCTCTCATTGCTGTATGTTCAACGCCGTTAAGATCAGGTATCCCTATATATTATTTTTATTTGTTAATGAAATAATTTAATCACTGAATAATAATAACCATATATATTTTCTATGATTATATTAGGATAATATTGTGTTTATTTATAGTAATTTATTTTAATACAATTAAATATAAATTAAATTAATTAGTATACTTTATGATTTTGCTCACCAGCTCTGCTTTCAATGTGTTAATGAGCTATGGGAGCTTTTAATTATCATAAACCTTTACAGGGCTCTCTTTTAGAGAGTATACCGAGCTCGCAAGCGAGGGACAGCCACAGCCAAGGTGTATGGCGATACTCACAGTCCTGGCAGGACAGAACACATCCCTTTGTGACTCAACTAGTGCTGACGTCCACGGGAGGCCGATGTACCATCTTCTACCCCAGTTTTAACATGGCAACATGTGGAGGTCCCGGCTTCGGCGGGATCTTCCCATGATAAGCCAGACTTAACGGATGAAGAACAACGATCTCTGGTCTCAGAGATGGAGGTTGAAGAGTCCAGTCACCTTCTAGGCGACTCTCAGGGTACTGTCGAATCTCCACGGAGTTCGTCATCGGCTAGGTATGTACCGGCGGAAGAGATTGATGGACTACTATTGAATGCACTTAATAGGTTCTTTGGCCCTACGCCGGAAACTCCTTCTGATACGGGAGATCCCGCGATGTCGACGAATGTGCGACCTCTGGCTACATCCTTTGCTTTAGCGAAAATACCTAGCCATCCGCTTGTGTCAGACCCAATTTCCAATGTGCCAGGCACAACAGCTCTCACTACTTCCACTGTGCGAGTCATATCAGACATATCTCCCCCTCCTTTAGACAAGGCGCCAGTCAAAAAACAGGAGCTATGCCTCTTTTTACGGGCCTGATGAGTCAGGGGTAGCAATGTTACGGAAATGTTTTGGATGTTCATATTAAGGACATTCCAAGTTATTATAACCATGACTTATTCTTACCACCAAATCCCTCCAGAACGCCATTCTTGGTTCTCTCTTCCGGTTTTTGGTGCCGGCGGAGTCCCCTCTGCTTGGCTGCCATTAGCACGCCTTCCCCAGCTTACCTAGACCGCGAGTTTAGGTTAAGAGGAAAAGCGTTTAAACTGTTTTCGCAATATATGGTTCCCAGCAAGTAACAAAGTCTCTGCTACGCTCTTCTCAGGCAATAGAAGCCGCGGAAGTCAGGAAAGCCATTGAACTTTCCCGGCGCTTGCTTCTCCAGACTTCCATCCAAGTCTTTAGGAGATATTCGGACGGCCTTATTAGAGGCAGTTCGAGCAAGGCAGGATCTGAGGATGTTCTTAGTGAAGAAACTTCTTGACCATATTGCAAGCCAAGTAGTTCTGTCTCCAGTTCTAATTCCTTCTTTGATTTTACCAGCAGTTTGGAAGACTGTTTTCAATTTGGCACAAGCATTCAAGCAAGGTCCCCGCAAGCCCTGATGCCCTTGTTAGAACAAGGGATCAGGGTCTGGTGGTATCTGGGCGACTAACTGGTGGTGGCAGAAACAGAAAAGTTACGCATCAGTCATGTCTACGTTACGTTAAACCATCTCATATCTCTAGGATTCAAGGTCAACTTAGTAAAAGTCAAACCCTTGTTCCCCCACGAGTATTTCAGGGGATAGGGCTGGTCGAGGACACAGCTTCTCTCACTCTGAGTCAGAGTGTGGACACTCGAAACAGATTTCGCAAAAACTGTTTATGTTTCTCCACAGTCTGAATACGACACAGAAACTTTGGGAATCTCTAGTCGGTTCTCTCAACGGGGTTCAGCTAACTGTGAAGTTGGGCCGGTTGAAAGTCTAACGTTTAATCTTGGAGGGCAACAAATTTTTCCCACTATTACCGGCGGGGATAGTATGGCCTATCCCAACGTTATTACACAACTTACTAGCGGTTTGGGCGACGAGAGAAAGGTTGCACGCAGTCATGTCATGAACCTCTCCTCCGCCGTCGGTATGGGTGGACATGGATGCGTCAGGCACGATAGGTTGGGGCTTGTAGTCAAACCTCGGGCATCAGGGTCAAAGGTTTTGGTCCCATTTAGAAATCTTCCACATCAATGTCAAAGACTTAGTCCCCTTATCTGTCCTTCAGGCTCACGGCTCTGCTTTACGGGGCTAGTCGGTGGCCTTCAGAATGGACAATCTGAATGTGGTTCACTGTATTCAGAAACAAGGGTCAATAAGATCTCGGAAGTGGCTAAACGTGTCAGAAAAGATTTTTATACTAGCCAACAGGCTGAACATTCATCTTCACGTATCTTATCTCCCAGGCGTTGCAAACGTCTGGGCAGACGCTCTGTCTCAGAGACAAAGCACTTCAGTGGAATGGGCGCTCTTGCGTGTGCGGAGCATGACCATCCACAAGTGGATTTGTTTGCGTCTGAGAAGACTTGCAAACTCCCACTGTACCTCACCCGCCGGACGATAACGCCGGCGGGCGGACCTGACGCTCTGATGACGGACGAGAACAGGTTGAGTTCCTTTTATCTATTTTCCGCCGCCAGACGCGTCTCTAATGTGCCACGTAGTCAACAAACTACAGGATTAGCGAGGCGTAGTCTCGCTAATCGCGCCCCTGTGGCCGGTGCAGTTTGGTACCAGCATTTGTACACGTGGTGCCCGCACCCAGTGTCACTCCCGGTCGGGTTGTTCCACTTAGAACACAATTGGCAACCTAGAAACCTCGCGGACTTGTTCATTATGGACATTCAGTAGGCCAAGTGGCTAGCACCATATGGTAGCGACGTGACCAAGATATTCACGAATCAATATACCCAGTCTACAAAGCGACAGTTTCAATCGCATTGGCAAGCTTTTATGTCTTGGATTCTTAGAACAAACCAAACTGTGCCCTCGGTGGCGTTGGTTGTTAATTATTTAATGTATCTGTTCATGCAGAAACATTTATCTGAAATTGATTTATGAGGGCAGGTTTTAAACTCCGCCCACCTCCCCGTCAGCTCAGGCCTACATGGTCTCTGGACAAAGCATCGTAGTTATTCTCGTTCCCGTATGTACCAAAGACTGCAGATTTTACAAAAGGGCAGTATTCCTTATGGCTTTGGCTACCGGGAACAGAGTATCTGAGCTGGCGGCGATGAGCAACACACCTATTTGCCTCAGGTTTGATAGGCTTCATGAGTGTATTCACATTGCACCTTCCCCAGGATTCTTAGCCAAGAATGAGCACAGTGAACACGTGTTTTCAGAGTTCACGGTGCCGGCGTTAAAAAGGGGAAAGGTGCACCATCTTTTTTGCCCAGTGCAAGCTCTAACCAAATATTTAAGAGTGGCACCTCTAAATCACCAGGGTGCTTTATGGGTCGCAAGTCCGGGTGAACGCTTGATGGAGCGTACACTGGCTTCTCTCTTGGTCAAGGACTTTAAAGAGAAGAATCCCGGCGTTGTGGGTAAGACCCACGATTTACGCAAGGGGACAGCCTCTTTACGTTTCCTTAATAATCTTTCGGTGGAAGTTATTAAGTCCACACAGTTGTGGGCCTCTAATCAGGAGTTTTTTGACGCGATGCCTTTCAGTAGCTCTGGACAAACCTTCCTTGCCATGTATAGCTTTACGGCAGAGGGTCTAGGTGGCCCTTTTAGTCACGTTTTGTTTAATTTCAAGAAAAAGGGGGGGGGGGGGGAGGGTGCAGTCAGTGTGACATAGGACACCCTAGACCCCTCCGGAGTATGTGTTCGGAACATACGAGCTGGGATACTGTTTGTAGGCATTGTTTTATAAAATTTCTCTGTAGTATTTATTGCAGGAAATTGTGCTAAAGGCCAATAGTAGTGTTACAACAATTCTTGTTGTAAGTAGCTTTGGCTGTGAAGCAATAGATTTTTGAGAAATCTCGGTAGTTGCAACTACGACTTTTACTTTTGAAGTAATTACTTCTCCATAAGTACACGAGTTCAGTACTTCTATGAATGTACAAGAATTCATTTATGTTTGGTTATATTTTTAGGAATATATCCACTAGTTAATGGGGCTTATATGTGCACATGTAAACTTATAAGTTTTTAGTTTTCACCACTTACTTTAAGTGGGGTGCCTTCTTAACTAGCAGATCTGTGTACAGAGTCTCAGAGTTAACCCTTTTTCAAGCAGGCTTCTTTGAAGCACGCTCCTGCTTGTACCCCTTTTTGAAGATTTAGGCTGTATAAAGTTTATGCACCCGAATATCTCTTTTTTACAAAAGTAAGAATACTATGTGGTTGTTTGATTATCTGCTTTTCTAGAGTTATGATATGATTACGAATGTCCCCCTCCAGTCTTAGAAATCAGGCATGTTCGTCAATGATGGAGGGGCCACTAATAAATTATAGGTTTGACTCCTGTAAGGAGATAAAGAAAACCTAATATTTAGTAGTGGCCCCGTAATCATTGACGACTGGGGCCCTCCCGACCATCCCCTTCCCATTCGTTGATGTATTCAGGATTTTGGTTTACTTGATATGTCAGTGAAGGAAGAATGACGCCTGCAGTAGCGTCTGGTCAAAGATCCACACAAGTACATCCACGATATGATGGAAAGCTTATTAGATAGTTATTCTTATTTTCTTTTTGTTTTTATTTTTTACAAAGTTTTTCGTAGTGAGAACCCAATTCATAATGACTGAAGCCATGAGTGAGGTCGCGTGCACTCATGATGAAGGCTCCTCAGTTTTTATATGCTCTGCGCGGTAGATTCAAACTACGGCGGATTAGTGTTTGAAGAGGATGCCTTATGTAATAGGCATGTTCGTCAATGATTACGGGGCCACTACTAAATATTAGGTTTTCTTTATCTCCTTACAGGAGTCAAACCTATAGTATGTTCTTCCATCCGAGAAGTAGTATGTTAAAACTCCATGTCCTAATTGATGAGAAACTATGATACCCACGGGTACACCAGTGTATATAGAACCATTGTTCCTGTAAGACCTAGCCAGCAATGACTGAAGATGTTAGCCACCATGCAGTAACTTTAATTCTTACCCCAACCAGAGATTGTATATACAACCCTCTGTTACCATTGTCTCGACGCATTTTCACCACGAAACAATACCGAAGTTAACCCTACGAACTGTCGTTTTCTTTGGTGTATATATCATAGAAAACGCAGTTCCCAGGAACAACTAGATCAGCTAGAAATAGTGTCAGATTAACAGTATCCATAACCATCGTATTGAAGAGTAATAATACACCATGTTTTTCCCTACTTTGATCCACAGTCAAGCACACACCTACAGTTAACCCCCTCTTCCCCACAGCCCCACAGTCCACATGATTCTATCCTTTCCAGACTCATATGCCACCCGGTATTGCTCATCCCCCGGTAGCATTTGGCTAACATACTTTCCCTGTCATTAACCTCCAAACTCAAATATCAACTGTAGTCTAATGCCACCCCTACGCCCAGAGACCTTAGGGTCAAACTTCCACGTAGCCCCCTGAACCCTCTCCCTCTCATTAACCCCCCCACGCTCCTCCACTCCTTTCCGACCTAGCCTCTCCACCATACCTCTTGAATATCCTTGATTTTTCCGTTGCTAACATTCTCCAACCTTTTATATATATACTCCTATCCAGCCTACCTTCCCTTAGTAGGACGGAACAACATTAGAACTTTACTAACCCTTTGCATGCCATCAATTCCCTCACAACCAATTCACAACCCTGTACCAAATGATCGTCAGTGCGAGGCTAGCCGCCTCGCCAGTGACTAACTTCTATTGCCATACTACCCCTCGGATATCCACCCCCGGCAGGGTTGGTTCATTGACACAGGGACCTCCCGGTCGTCATCATGCGACTGTATCAAGAGCATTGCAACGTCCCAAAGCTGCTCGTCGGTGCAGCTTTTTCTTTAGCAATATAAGGGGACTTCACTCTAACATCAATTATGTACACCAATTTCTTCAAGCAGAATCCCCTACTCTCCTTTTTTTGACAGAGACTCAAGTAACATCCACATCTGACACGTCTAGATTTAATTTTCCAGGTTATCAACTGCTCCAAAATTTCAGACCTAAAGGAGGTGTATGTTGCTTCGCAAAATCTGAAATTGCCCTGGAGGAGGTTACTAGTTTCAATTGTCCCTATTTTGATTATTCTATATACAAATTAATTTCTGCTGGTAAATTTAAATACATATGTTGCATCTACCGTTCCCCAAATACTCCTCCAGAGCAAAGTCTTTTTGATTCTCTGTCCTCACAACTCAGTGTCCTCAACTTAAATGCTTCTTCTGAAATCACTGTGTTGGGTGATTTTAATGTCCATAATGTTGAATGGCTCACTCATTCAGCCAGGACTGATGATGCTGGTCTTGAATGTGAGCTATTTGCAGACTCATTTAATCTCACTCAACTAGTCAACCAACCCACCCGTGTACCAGATAATCATAATCATAATTCCCACCTACTGGACTTATTTTTAACAACCAATTCAGAAAATTATGATGTTACAGTGAGGTCCCCGCTTGGATCTTCTGATCACTGTCTGATACAGGCCACCTGTCTATCACCTACCACACCTTCCCACTCTGAACCTGTTTTGGTGACTAAATGGCATTACGATAGGGCAGACTGGGAGGGTCTTCAAGGTTTCTTTATTGATATTCCCTGGACCTCTTTTATTTCTAATGATGCACACTCCACCTTGAGCCACATACAAGATTTTGTAAAAATTGGAATGGAAACTTTTATTCCTCATCAAAAGTACAGTAAAAGATCTAATTCACCTAAATGGTTTGACCATAATTGTGCTAGAGTAACTGAACAAAAAGCAATAGCCTACAATGCATACACAAGATCAAAAACACATGAAGCCTTTAATTACTTTAGAAACATCAGAAATCATGCCAAAACTGTATTAAACCTAACTAAATCACACTTTCTCCACAAGCAGGCAAATAAACTTCTAAATAATCCAAATGATAACAAAATATTTTGGTCTACTCTTAACTCATTTAAATCCAACTTCACTACTGCTTCATCCATTCCACCATTAAAATCTCCGACTGGCAATCTTGTAAGTGACCCATGAGGTAAAGCCAACCTTCTTGCGGATATTTTCTCCACCAACTCAACATTAGATGAAATAAATCAAGATGTCCCTGTACTTAATTTTAATTCGCCTGAAATTCCCTCACTTAAGATCCACACCAGACATGTCAAAACTATTTTGCAGAATCTCTCGGTAGATAAGGCTCCTGGTCCAGATGAAATTCCTCCAATAGTACTTAAGAATTGCTCCTTGGTGCTCGCTCCTGTATTGGCAAAAATTTTCCGTCTGTGTACTCATACCTCATGCTTCCCAGTACCCTGGAAAGAAGCAAACATCCATCCAGTTCCTAAAAAAGGTGCCTCTTCAGATCCATCAAACTACAGACCAATAGCTATAACTTCCACTCTTGGTAAAGTCTTTGAAATTATATTAAATAATCACATAATTAAGCATCTTGAGAATAATAAATTAATCAGTGATAGGCAATATGGTTTTAGACGATGTCGATCAACTGCAGACATGCTTTGCCTTCTTACGCATCAAATCAACCAAGCTACAGACCAACATGGTGAAACACATACAATAGCACTGGATATATCAAAGGCATTTGATAGAGTCTGGCATCAATCCTTATTGTCGAAGATGTCACACTACGGCCTTGCATCATTAGTTCCACTAATTTCTTCTTATCTTCATAACAGAAAAATACGTGTAATGGTAGATGGCCTTTATTCTCAATTTCACTCAATAAATGCTGGTGTTCCCCAGGGATCAGTTTTGGCCCCAATTCTGTTCCTCATTCATATCAATGATCTCATATCTACCACTCATAATCCAATACATTCCTACGCAGATGACTCAACACTCCACAGTTCCTTCACATTTACCAATTCTTTCACCCAACCCGATCTTATAAATTCAAAAATAAACACTGCAATTTCTCTGAACCAGGACCTTTCTAGAATTAATGGATGGGGACAAAAGAATCTAGTTTCCTTTAATGCACAGAAAACCAAGTACATTCAATTTTCTAACCGACAGAATCTCACTGACTCCCATATATTTTTTAATGATGTAAATATTCCCACTTCCCCTAGTATTGACATTCTCGATGTAACATTAACTACTAACTTGAGCTGGACACATTATGTTAGAAGCATTGCTAAGAATGCCTCTAAAAAACTGGGACTCCTGTACAGAGTTCGAGAATTCTTCACTGACGAGCAGTTGGCCGTGATATATAAAAGTCATGTGCGTTCTCAGATGGATTACTGTTCACCTCTGTGGGGTGGAAGTGGAGTGGTTGCATTGAGGCAGTTGGACAAAATTCAAAATAAAGCTATTAGATTAATCAATAACCCTGCAATCACACAGGACCTTCCTACATTATCCATACGAAGAAACGTTGCATCCCTTGCATTATTCTACAGATATTTTCACAGCAATTGTTCCGAGGAACTTGCTTCAATTGTGCCGCCTCTCCACATCTTTCCCCGTAGAACTAGGGCAGCTGAGAGCGCCCATGAATTTACACTTTCTCCTCCACAATGCAGAACTTCTGCTTATCAGAATTCATTTATCCCCAGAGCTACTACTCTTTGGAATTCACTTTCCTCGAATTGCTTTCCACAAACTTACAATCTACAAATGTTTAAATCCAGTTGTTACAAACATTTTATGAATGGAGGATGCCTTTAGGCACATGGACCTTTTTGTTTTATCTGTGTTTTTCCTTCCTCCGTTCATTGTCTCTTAAAAAAAAAAAAAAAAAAAAAAAATGTGGCAGTTAGCAACCCAGTCTCCACCACATCCAGCAAACCATGCAATTAACAACCCAACCGATTAAACCAGCTAGTCAAGGCACCTTCGGTTTTGGTATTATGAACACCCACATCTGTCTCATAAACAGAGGGTTATTACAAACACTTGTGATATGGCAAGCCCCTAGCCACAGCCGCCGAACGACCATCACAGAGAGAGGGCGCGCACCTCCGCTTTTTTACCCACCCGAGGAGGGAGACCCCCACCCCTGCGGAGGTATACCTGACCCCTGTTTTGACTTCCGGGTCATTGCCAGGTAGCACAGGAATTCTTCCTATCAATGAACTAACCATGCATGACTAACCCCTTTACTAACCTCTATTAACCCACAATAACCCATTCACCTTTCTTGCATACTCGGATAATCAAATTAGCACCTCAGCTATACCATAGAATGAAGACTGAGCAATATAAGAGAGACGCTCCTATCACAGCTGTCCCAGTCCTCCTCGCAAAGTAGATCCAGTCTCCCTCCCCTCAATACTTCCAGTATAGCCAAAATAGTACTTCTTACTAAGGCTCAGTTATATCACATTATGAATGCTCCCTATAGCCATGTGCCACAACAGTAATCACCACCTTACCAAGTCCCCGTATCAATTGAGAGCTCAAATAATTCCATAAGACTCGAGATCCCTATGGCCTACAGGGTCCAAAACCGAGCCTATAAACCCAGCTCCCACCCCCAGTAAAATCAGTTGAAAGCTAGACACCAACCAGTGGCTGGCCCCCTTAAGTTGACCTCTAGCTCTGCCCTTGTGTTGTTCCTGAGATTTGAGTTCCAGAGCTGGCAGACTCCGTGGCAGATTTGAGATAGAAGCATCTGTCCACGTACAAGAAATCTACGTGCACCTTATAACCTTCACACACCAGAGGGTATATAAGCGTGTAGCCAGCAACGATCGCCAAGAGATCCGTCTTGAGAACTTCCTACATATGGACCTCCTGGACGGCCGCGGAACCAGTCGTTAGCCCCAACATCACGGACGCAAGATAACCAGGACCAGACCAACCAAATACTACCCAAGATTCACTTTATTAGTACTACCGTGTTACAGTACTAATTAGAGACTCACCTATTAATCTTTCTATGAAGTGGCTATATCTTTGCCCCAGTATAATTCATATGCAACCATTCTATTGGGAAGTGCTAAGCGTATCAGTGTTCATTAATTAACAGGTGACATTAACTCTCGTAATTAACCCTATTCAGATATTATTACATAGAAGTAAAACCCTAGTGATATCTAACGTTTGTCCACTGATTTGTGTTCTACATATTTCTGCTATAAGAATATAAAACTTAGATCAGTACCCCCCTGAGGTTACTAGAATACCCGTGCTCTAAAAATACGCGTGTCTAATTCTAGTCTGTGAACAACTACTTGTGCACCAGAACTGCCAGTAATAAATCTAATTAGTGAAATTGAATCTATAAGTAACATTGATGTCTTCCAGTATATAAACTTGCGAACCAAGCCAGTGATCAGAAGAGTATACCTGAACGTTGGAAGTGGGAGACTAGGCTCCATCCAGATCCACTAATGCTAGTTGTTCATTTCTATCATTTGTCTTGTACGAGTATTCATACCTTCTTATGCTTCCTATTAATCATCTTCAATAAACGTGATCGTGTGTCTTGTTACCGTGTGTTTATTTTGTGTTCTCTATTCCTCATACCTTGTATTATGCATGCAGCCTTATATACCCAGTCAGTTAGAACTCATATTACCCAAGTTAATCCTGTAGAAAAACAGGGCATAACAGTAACCAATAATTGGTTTTAAGCCAGCAGGCTGAATGCTTGTCGATGGTTGATTTGGCTGAGGTAGTGTCTCTTCTGGCTGGAATGTTGCAGAGGGGGCATCTCCAGGCAGCAGCATGGGCACATCTCGGGATGATGATGCATCTGATTGGGTTGTCGGAATTTGTAGGTTGTCTGCAACTGGTTTATTTTGGCCGTGGACTACTTCTGCAAGTTTTGTAATTGGGGCTGTGAATTGAGGGGCTTCGGAAGATTCGAGGTGGTGGTAGATCATCGACTTCCTGGAAGTGGTTGAGCTTTCCTTGGTGTCTCTCGTCTAGTTCCGTTTTCTATCATGGTTGGAGTTGACATAGAAGATGGTGGGCGGAGCCTGGAGGGGTCACTGGAGGGGATACTATATTGTGGTTGACGATGTTTAATCGAGGCAATTCGAATGTATGGCTTATGGTACTCCGGGGCTGGTAAAATGTTCCTGGGCCGCATATCACCATCGCCGTCCAGAAAAAAGTCCCGACCCCGGAGCTGGAGCTGGTACTGCTTCTTTTTGGCGTCACGATGGAAAGGATGTAGGTGCTTGAGGAAGTAATAGCACACCCTGGCAGAGGTGTCTGTTTGTCTCTAGATAGTGAATTCTACAGGCTGGTTGAAGGCCGAGACAATATTTATGAGTTGTCTCAGGGACTTAATTGGACGTTGTTCTCCCTGAACAGTGGCAGCAACTATGAGGATCTTCATGTTGGGGGGTCCGGAAGGTGTTGACACGGCCCGTTTTATTGGTTGTTGCGGACTCGGAAGTACCAGGAGAGGCACTGGCTGGCCGGGCCTGTGTGGGTGGCGGCTGATTTGTGTTTTCTCTATGTCATATTTTGTCCTGTGGTGGCGTTGCCCTGAGGTGTTTGGGGCTTGGCATGTGGGGGTTAAAGGGTGTTAAAGGTGGTGACGGGCGGTAATGGGGTTTTGGTATGGGTCTTGTTGCCACGCATAGACGGGCAGAGAACGGAAGGTGCGAAGGTTGAGGAGGTGATAGGTGGGGTGTATGAGAGGGTAATGGAAGTTGTGATGTGATGGTGGTGGGTGGTGGGTGTGAGGGGGTTTGACGAGGGAGGGAAGGTGAGGGTTGGGGAATGTTGGGAGTTGTTATGACGGGGGTGATAGTGAGGGTGATGAGTGAGAGAGTAAGATGGATGGCAAACGGGTGGTAGGAGTGAGGAAGTGGACGGAATTCTGGTGGCAAGGAGGTGGGTCGAGGACATATTAGAGGGGTTGGAAAGTTGATAGAATGATTGAGGGGAAGAGGAGGGGGAAGGGAAGTACAGTAGGTGCTAGATAAGGCGAAAGAATAGGAGGAGGTGCTAGATGAGGTGAGGAAATAGGAGGGGGAGGAGGAGAGAATGGGTGAAGAGGAGAGGAGAGCTGGGGTAGGTCTCTGTCTGGGTTCGAAAAATGGGTCAAGATTAGTGGTAGAGCTCACATCAATATCCCTAGGCTGAGCTAAAATAGTGTTTTTTTTTATCCAGAGGCTGGACACGTCGTACATACCTGTTTCTGTACGTGCGTGACTCCCTGTGATAATTGATTGTGACCTTTTGACTTGGGTACTTTCAAGATTTCAAAAGGTCCACGATATTGCGGCTTTATCTTGCTGGGTACAGGTAGTTGGGCCACCATAACCAAAATTGCCCACTTGATGAGGGCTGGTCTTTGGAGTCTCATCAGGGTTGAGGTCTTGAAGGTACTGGAGCTGACGGAGGCGATTTCGGAGATGAATGAGGGCAGCGTTGTGGGTAGGCGAGGGCTCGGATGGGGTGGACAAGTGTCTCAAGGGCAGCAATAGTGGGGATTCTCCAAAGATTCTTTCATGATGGGAGATCCCGTCTTCACGAGGGCAGGTGTTGATCCTCCATTGAACTATCTTCACTTGACTAGGCCAATCTGAGGTGTTCATTTGCTGTAGGCTTGTCTTGATTTCGTTTGCGAAGGTGAGGTGGCTTCGCTCGCAAATGGAGTTGCCTTGAGGCCAATATGGTGAGGAATGGGAGATTTTATACCCGAAGATCTGGGAGAGTTGGGTCCATATTTAATAGTGGCCCCTCCATCATTGACGATTTGCCTATTAATATAATAGTGTTCATTCAACACCCGCGTCAGCCGTTTTGAATCTACCGCCGCGGGGATGAACAGAGCATTCCTCATAAGTGTAACGCAACTTCTCTTATGGAGTCGTCATTAGATCGGGTACCCACTACGAACAAACTTTCGTAAAAAATAAGAGAAGAAAAAGACAAAATTTCACTTAAACCTTGTTATAACACGCTTCCCACTTCGGTGGATTTCGTGCGTTGTGGCTCCTTGCCGCTCCTCACTAGGCGTCCATTCGTCCTTCTCTTCCCCGCGGGCAACCAAGTCAGACGTGTGTCGCCTGCACTCCGCCAGATTCGTCGTTCGCTCAATTCTCATGAGTCCTTACTCATTTGTATATATCTGAGTTGTATTGAACAAGGTTTAGATTAGCTAGCACAGGCTACCCTACTGGTTGCCCGCAGGAAGTGTTAAAATTAGGGTATTGTACAGGCGCTTACGTGTTCTCCAGGACAGTCGCCAAATGTGTTGTTTCTTTGGTTCTGTGCGCCTTAGTTTTGTGATTATCTTTAGCTAGGAAGCTATTTTTCATCGCAGTATGGTCTTCAGTCCAGCATGTTGGCCTAGGGGCCGTGTGTTTTTTCATCTTAGCAGACGCTCCAGTTCAAGGATTGTCACACATGGTGTGGAATCTTCTGGTGTTCGAGCCTGCTCTTAGGCCCCTCTCGCGGGCCTCTTCTCGTGCTGTGGCTGTAATGTCTTCAGGAGTAAGTTTCTTCCTACATTATGGGTTCCTTATGCCTCGTGGCCAACCTCAGTAGGGTCTCCTTAAGGTTTCGGGGTATTACTAATTCTATGATATTTATATATTATGTCCCCCCCCGTCCTTTCCCTGTGTTCCCTGGTTCGGGTGTCGATCACTTGCCGGGAACTCTAGGAGACGTCCTTATTGTGTGGGGTTTTTTGGTACGGAAATGGTGGTCTTGTGCTTTAGACGGTTTTTTCCCTAGTTCCTTGGCCCGCCGGTCCTCTGTCTTCGTACTGAGCCCGGCTGCCGCCGTGCTGGTGTGTTTGGACTTACCTACCCCTTCTTTGTTGGTAGTGTGCCACTACCCTCCTTGCCGACGGACGTGCATGGCCCGGCGGAGGGAGAACGGTCTCGGACCGATGTCTAACGACTCGCCCTGTGAATTGCCAGTTTACCCCGCCAGCCCGGCGGCACAGTTGGGTAACAGGTTTAGCGGTGTCTAGCTAGCGAACAGCTGCACAACGACGCTTACTAGGAGTTCTGTTTAGGGCCAGTGACCCATGTCACAGGTAAGCAGTCTCGCGTGACTTCCCCCCAATTGAAAAGGGCGTGGGGTTGTTTACGAAAACTCTCAGGGGGCGGAAAAATAGTTGGGCAGTGACCAACTACTTTTTCGACGCCGGGGAGTAGGTAGGATGTTATTTACACCTCTCAGGTTATCCTTATGAGCATTGATTCCTGGAAATTTTCTATTTCCAGATCTCTTCACATCTCGAGCAGCGCGGCTAAGGAGGAACTGTTCCCGGCGGGGAGGGGAGTCAGTAATCATGCCTCTATTCTCGATTTTTTCTACTCCTACCTGTCTTTCAATCCCAGTAGCAGCGCACCGGCTGTGCATACGCTGTATTAAATGTTTGGACAAGACTACTTTTTCATGGACAGCTCGTCAATGTCCGGTTTGCTCGGATCAATTCGATGAATGGCTAGCTAGTCAAGATATGTCATGCTTGTTAACCCTTATTGAAATTAAGAATAAGTTTGCTTCTTATGCTTCAAGGGTGGCGGATGTAGAATTGTTCTGTGACAATGCAGAGTTACTTAGAATCATTCGCCTGTATTCTTTCGAAGATCTCTCAGTCCATCAGGCACAGGTTCCTTTGGTACCAAATTCAAATCTTGCTTCCCCCCAGTCATCCGAGGCATCCAAAGGTCGCTCCCTTCCTCAAACCAAGAGAACTCGCTCAGAGTCGCCGGAGTTTGTACCTTCAACTCAACCGGAATCACCCCAGCAACTTCGTCAGAGGTGGTTCAGTTTAGATTACTTGCCATCCAAGAAGCACAAGTTGTCCAGCCCACTGCAGCACCGGCGGAAGTGCAGGATAACCCCCTCACCCATGTGTGTAAGTCTGCTTCACAACCGGTCGCCTCGACATCCGCCTCGGGGACGCAGGGAGTTTCCCCCGGTCTCGTCGGGACGGATGCCGAGCAATCTCTGCCGGCAATGAGGGTTAAACCAAGTGTTAGAGTAAGACTACAAGGTTCTAAACTAGTGCTATCTCAGAGTAATTTACCGGATGGCAAAATAGGGTTGTATTTGTCTCCGGCGCCTGACATGGAACTACGACATAATATAGCGGCGGGTTTAGACACGCCGGCGATAGACGTCCCACGATTGTCCACTAGGCCAGAGGCCAGAGACACAGGAGCAACAGTACCTAACACTAGGTCAGAGTCTGTCACTATAGGTCATACCATGATAGAGGATCAGTTGAGCAATGTCCCAAGGGATAGGGTTACACAACCCTCTCGACTGGTTAGTCAGGCGTCGGTGACGCGCGTTAAACGGTCGCCGGTGAAAGTTCCCCAACAAATAACTCTGCATGACGAAGGTAAAGTGCTTGAGGAACCATGTCCAACGGTACAGGTAGAGGACCCACCATCTGAGGATAAGGTAAAGTCTAAATCTCTCAAAAGGCCAAGGTCCCAATGTGTCACGGCGAAATAGTTAGATGAATTGTTACAAAAGGTTCTCCAACAATGTGCTATTTCCAAACACCCTAGGGATACTCCTGAGGTGATGGTAACCCCCCCCGCCGGGATCTGTGCCTGCCACCTCTACGGACGACGAGGTTTTGTTTCTCCATTCGGTCTCCTCCACTAACTTAATAATGCCAGAACACGTTCCAATTCGTCCCTTGTCACCAGCCAAAATAAATGTTATCACAGACCCGGATAAGATCAGGGCTTCGACCATAACTAAATTGCCACTCTCCACCACTGGTAATCATCCGGCGGACTTACAAGCCATGGCCGTGGTCACACCACGGGTGGTTATCGGTTCCCAACAGGGTGTAGACGGTTTAGATAGACTATCGCAAGCTAGCGTTTTGGCAGCTAACGTCAATGCTTCTACCGCGGAGAAGGAGACAGTTTCTTGCTCACAGCCCAGTGCTAGTATGCCTGAAGTTAACATAGCAGTTCACTCAACGGCGGAACCCTTGAAGCCTCCGCCGGAGCACGTAGTATCTCATGGTTCTAAACCAGTTGCTCAATCCCAACTATCTCAATCGCAAACGGCGGGCAAGCTGCAGGGTCGAAAAGAACCGGGCAGGCTTTGGCTCCCTGTTACCTCGTCTAAGGCAGGAGACGGGCACAGATCCATACGTGGGGAGGTCCCAGTACCTAGGGAATGGTCCATTGAAGTAAACAGACATAAAGTCTTCCAGGCCAAAGATACCCAAGGAAATATTATACGGGTACAGATTCAAGCAATTCCTAACCCTACCAATTATCAATATTTCGTCTATGAACCATGGCGACTTGCCCCTCCTTCCCCAGAGGTTCCTTAATTGCCCCGCTCGCTCTCAGCCTTACGACAACAATGGTGGTCATTCACTGGGTTTGATTGAACCAAGTTTAGCCTTTACTCTGACAACCTCACAACAGGAGAGAAGGGAATTAAATCCGGGAGAGGTGGGGCACGGACCATGGGTGAGTTGAGATCAGGAGCTCCAACAGTTTGCCATTGACATAACTTCCAATGTTTCCCTACCTGTCCCCCCACCACACCATATTGAGTTTGATTTGTTGGAACCACGGCCCGGCGGTGTCCCACGAGCTATATTCGAGTTCCTTATTGCCCCTCAATTAGAAGTTAAACACTTCCAAGCTCCTTTCCAAACTCCAGATCCTATTGAACTCCAACGAGAGTTCCTAGTACGTGATAACGCTCACCGTAAATTTATTGGTTTTCTGCTAACTAGAGACACAGCTCAAGCCATTGCTAAACCGGTGCCCAACCCACCGAGGCGTCAGGAGGAAACGGTTAAAGCTTTTCAACAATATCTCCTGCCGCACCCGGCGAGATCGATCAGGGACATCAGAACAGCCTTGTTTGAGGCAGTTCGAGCTAGACAACTTCTCAGACTCAATATGGTGAAGGGGTTACCCGATAATGTTTATTACAGGGTTATTTTTTCCACAATACTAACAGCATCGATGATTGATTCACAGACTCAAAGAGATGTAGATACGATGCTTTGGATAAGCAAGGTGACATCATAGTAGGGTTAGCCTAGGCTTTACACACGTTGATGGCCAGCGACAAGCGGAGGCAAGATGTTACCACACCTTAATACCCGCTTGTTGGTTTGTTTTTTCGATTTTTTCCCAAGTCTTGGAAGATTCCCATCCTTTTTTCAACCTCTCTCCTTAAAACCGTGCTCTGGTACAGGGTTCCGAGGTTGATACCGTCTTGAAACACCTAGGCCGCACCAAGGGTCACTACGGTTTTTCCGGGCTGCGTACCGGCGAACGTGGCATACCTGTTGACGTATATGCTCCCGCGGAGTCCACCGTGAAACTGGCTGGAAAAGGATATCTTTCGGCACAGGTTTACACCACAAACAGGCCATGTTCGGGCACTGGTAAGCGGGACAAGCAGGCTTCTCTCCCACAAACAAAGATTTTTAGGCAAAAAAGCACACCTATGCCGATTAAATCATTGTAGGTACCGCTTACAGTGTAAAGGATACTACGGGAATCAGTCCACTGGCTCTGGACTATCAAAGGCTCGGGTATGCGTCCGCCGGTCGCTGGCCAAAGCCGTTTTAAATTTGTTCTCCTCCACTGTCTAGAGTAACGGTAACTAACTTAGTGACCCGAGACTCGATCAGGTTTATCTCGCCAGGCCTATGTAATTAGGCCGGGTTGAATTGTACAGAGAAAAATCGGAGGATAACTATTCTAGGGATGTCATCACACGAGTAGTGTAATATCATATCCAAAGAAGTAGAATGTTTAGATTAACTATTGCATGGGACATGGCACGAGCACGGCTGCTCTCGGGTATAAAAGGTTTTCAGTCACAAGCACTGGAATAAAAGGCAGTTTGTACTATCTTAAGTACAGTTCTCACCTCGGGAACATTTTAAAAGTATCAATTTTTTCGGAAAGGCTTCTACGGTAGTAGACTTCAGTCTACCAGGTCCAACAGCGATCTCACCAAACGAGCCAGCCCCCCCTCCCTTTTTTCCTGAGGGACTAAGTAATCGTGCTATGCCTCCAAGTAATAGGGTGTTTTTTGGTTCCTCCCGCCGGTGGCATGAGTCCATAATAGTATTTTTGTTCCTCTCGCCAGTGGCATAAGTAGCTTAGGCACTAAGGGGTATATTATACCGGTTATAATGACTTTACAGTAAGTTCTTCAGTTACAATTGACAATGCTACTCTTTCGTGGCTAGAAATTGTCTCATTCATGCGTTCTTGTGGTTCCGTGTTACTCGAATTTGGTAGCACAAACGGATACCAAGAAAGGTTGAAGTAGTACACAAAGGTTCGGAGATACATCCCTTCCTTCCGGTCCACGGAGAAAAGCAATCACGGCGGGAAATAAACTTAAGGATAACGGGAAAGTGAAGGTCATCGAAATGTCATTTAGTTAATAGCGGACTACCAGTCCACTCTTATATGCAATGCACTCATACTAACCATTTTCACTCTGGACTACCCTGACTGGCGAGGGATAGCCCTCGACTTTAATCGTTTTTTCCCTTGGACTTCTGTCTCAGCAGGCAGAGACCTCTATCCCACTAAGTGTAGCATTCGGTACGGCAAAAGCTAGCCCACCTGAAGTTCGGAAATGAGGTATTACCAGAACCACAAGAATGAAGTAATTAGGTCTACGAAGCTCAAATTGAGTCAATCGGTCCTTGGCTCTTATATAGCCTAGGCTGCTCATGCCCCTGACAATCACATTTTTTTAGTCGTAAGAGGTCATACCATTACTCAGGCAAATTCAGCTCGGGGTTTGGTTATCATTTAGGAGCAGATTAGTACATCTAGCCCACATAACTTTTTTTCTCTCAAGTTCTGGCGTCCGCCGGAAAAAGTCTTCCGCCGACCAGAATCTGTCCGGATGAATTAAGACACCCACGAGTTGCCGGAGCAAGTAATAACATTAAGTGCCTCAGGCTTATGACGAGTATGACACTGTTTCTTTGAAATTCATTGTACGAAGGTGCTATATATAGAAATAGTCGGGAGCTAGGAAAACTATCTTGACTCCCCCCTCTTAGGATTGACCTACAGCAGTAGTTCGTGTCACGAAAGAGTTACCCCCTCTACCCTCATTTGTATAAGATATAAATGCCTGCAGTGGAACCTTCCCCTCATTTTTCAAAGTATGTCGGGTAGGCCCTACTATCTTTCTTGACTTATCCGCTAGCAAGCGCTTTAAGTGTTTTTTTACGGCTGAGGAGCTTATGGTCACGGTGATAGTAATTTAAGTCCCTTGGAGGACAACAAAAAAAGGGGGGGGGGGGGGATGAGAGTATCCCAGTATACCCAAGCCCCTCCGCCGGAAACAGACCCCTCCGCCGGAGAAGATCACTGGAGTGTTTACAAAAGTGAGCTAGGTGAAAGCTCACATGTTTTGTTTTGATTTTAAAAGAATCTATCATTATTTAAAAAGGAGCTATGTAAAAGCTTGTTGAATTGTTTTAAGACAGCTTTCTGAAAGCTTGTTGTTTATTATTTTAAGTTGTATTTTAAGAAAAGTTTTTTCTATCGTAATTGCAAATATATAGTTTTAGTTGAGTATAAAACTGGTCACATAGATACAGTTTTATGCCAGATAATAAACTTTGAACAGTAGACAAATCTGGGATAGTGGAAAGAAAGCTATGAATGTCTTCTCAAATCGCTATCGAACAGAATCTCAAAACGAGATACTGTAAACTTTTGGAGCAGATCTTCTTTGAAGTGACGCACTGCTCATATCCTTTAATATTTTTATATTTTTGTATTGTATGCTAACAATAAAGACTTATTTTGTTATATGAATTCTTGACTATGCCTTACGGTTCTGAGGTTTAGGATATTGTTACGAATGTCCCCCTCCAGTCTTTGGAATTCAGGCAAATTGTCAATGATGGAGAGGCCACTATTAAATTATAGGTTTGATTCCCGGAGGGAAGTCATGGAAACCTAATATTTAGTAGGGGCCCCGTAATCATTGACGATGCAGTGCCCTCCCATCCATCCCCTTCCCATTCGCTTAATATCTTGGATGTTATCTTGGTATATCAGTGAAGGACGAATGGACGCCTAGTGAGGAGCGGCAAGGAGCCACAACGCACGAAATCCACCGAAGTGGGAAGCGTGTTATAACAAGGTTTAAGTGAACATTTTTCTTTTTCTTCTCTTATTTTTTACGAGAGTGTTTTCGTAGTGGGTACCCGATCTAATGACGACTCCATAAGAGATGTTGCGTTACACTTATGAGGAATACTCTGTTCATCCCCGCAGCGGTAGATTCAAAACGGCTGACGCGGGTGTTGAATGGAGACTATTATATTAATAGGCAAATCGGCAATGATGGAGGGGCCCCTACTAAATATTAGGTTTTCATGACTTCCCTCCGGGAATCAAACCTATAATATGTCCAGTGAACTCTGGGGCATTGCCTGAATAGATGGCTTGGTGTAGTCCAAAGTAGGGAAAAACGTGTTGGAGGAGGGTTTCTGCTACGGTCAAAGCGGAATGCTCTTTTGCGGGACAGGTGATCACGTACTTTGTCCACAAAAGTGACAATGTACCGGTAGCCTTGTTTTCCCTTCATAGGTCCCATTATGTCGATGGCTAGCAGCTGCCAAGGCATGGAGGTTACCAAGTTGCCGGATGGTCCTGGGGTCCTGGTGTGGTCCTTCCCAAGTGCACAGGCACGACAGGCTTCAGTGATGGCTTTTGCTGCGAGATGGGGCTTTTGTGTTCAGTATATTTCCTGAAAAGTAGACAGTAAATTCTTCTGTCCCAAATGGATGCCGTTATGGGAATGGAGGAACTCCATGATTTTTTGGGCAACCATTGGGCAGAGAACAATCTAACCCTCGATGGTGTAGAGGGTGTCATCTTTTCGACTCAGGATGTTGAAGACGGCTCGGGGAATCCAGGAAGGACGGTCTCCGCCAAGGTACGTCTTGAGGAGGCCTAGTTGGGGGTCGTCGTCTTGAAGATTGTGCTGGATAGCCCGCAGTTGCTCTGGCTTGGCGGGTTTGGACAGGGGCAGTCTGGAGAGGGCATCAGCATTTGTGTGGAGTTTTCTTGGTCTGTAAGCAATCTCGAAATCGAATTCCTCCGAGGATTCCCTCCATTTGACGGTTAAGGCATTCTTTGTGTCAGATTTGCATGGCCGTTGTAGGGCCTGATGATCGGTGATGATGGTGAGCTTCACGCTGGCGAGATAGGCTTTGCAATCCTGTAAAGCCCAGACTATCCAGAGGCATTCCTTCTTGGTGACAGGGTAATTCATCTCGGCGGGGTTGAGGGTCCTACTGGCACAGGCTTAAATATGTTCCTTGCTGTCCCGAGTCTGGGCTAACACGGCTCCAATTCCGAACTGGGATACATTTGTGAATAGGCGGAATGACAGCTGGTAGTCTGGGAAAGAAACAATTGGAGCGGAGACTACTAAGTCCTTGAGGGTGCGGAAGGCCTGAGTCTCTCTGGGGTCCATACGAACGGCTCCTCTTTCCAGATTAGATCGTGTAAATGTTTCGATATGGTGGCGAAATTTTTCACGAACTTTTAGTAATATGAAGCTAGTCTGATGAAGGCGCGGACTCCTTTGACGTTCTTCGGCGGGGAGATGTTGCTTATTGCTTCCAGTTTGGCGAGATCAGGTGATATTTCCACCTCTGAGACGATGTGGCCTAGGAAATGGACCTCTCTCTTAGCCATAGTGCATTTGGTGGACTTCAGCTTCAAACCCGCATCTCGGATGCATTGGAAGACTTGGGTGAGGCGCTGAAGGTGCTCGGCCCAGGTTTTTCCGAACACAATGATATCATCCAGATATGCGAGACACGTTTCCTAGGTGAGGCCCTGGAGGATGGATTCCATCAGACTGGAGAACGTGGCGGGTCCATTACACAAACCAAAGGAAAGTACGTTGAATTCGTATAGACGGCCCTGGCTTGTGGAGAATGCAGTTTTTTCTTGGTGGTCTGATTTGACTGGGACTTGCCAATACCCCGAATGAAGGCCTAAGGTGAAAAAACACTTGGCTCCTAATAAGGAATCTAAAGCGTCTTCAATTCTTGGTAATGATGTGGCGTCCTTAATGGTGACGCCGTTTAACTGCCTGTAGTTGATACAGAAACGGGTGGTGCCGTCGTTCTTCCTAACCTGGACGACGGGTGATAACCATGTGTAAGGGGTCTAAATTGACTAGGCTTGATCTTGGCCATATTTACACCAAGACTTTTACTTTTCACTCACTTCCAGGCCAATAATGACCCAGTCAGTGTTGAGATTAGTTGAAATGTTCGGTATTATTGATATTCCCTGGACCTCTTTCTTTTCTAATGATGCACACTCCACCTTGAGCCACATACAAGATTTTGTAAAAATTGGAATGGAAACTTTTATTCCTCATCAAAAGTACAGTAAAAGATCTAATTCACCTAAATGGTTTGACCATAATTGTGCTAGAGTAACTGAACAAAAAGCAATAGCCTACAATGCATACACAAGATCAAAAACACATGAAGCCTTTAATTACTTTAGAAACATCAGAAATCATGCCAAAACTGTATTAAACCTAACTAAATCAAACTTTCTCCACAAGCAGGCAAATAAACTTCTAAATAATCCAAATGATAACAAAATATTTTGGTCTACTCTTAACTCATTTAAATCCAACTTCACTACTGCTTCATCCATTCCACCATTAAAATCTCCGACTGGCAATCTTGTAAGTGACCCACGAGGTAAAGCTAACCTTCTTGCGGATATTTTCTCCACCAACTCAACCTTAGATGAAATAAATCAAGATGTCCCTGTACTTAATTTTAATTCGCCTGAAATTCCCTCACTTAAGATCCACACCAGACATGTCAAAACTATTTTGCAGAATCTCTCAGTAGATAAGGCTCCTGGTCCAGATGAAATTCCTCCAATAGTACTTAAGAATTACTCCTTGGTGCTCGCTCCTGTATTGGCAAAACATTTCCGTCTATATACTCATACCTCATGCTTCCCAGTACCCTGGAAAGAAGCAAACATCCATCCAGTTCCTAAAAAAAGGTGCCTCTTCAGATCCATCAAACTACAGACCAATAGCTATAACTTCCACTCTTGGTAAAGTCTTTGAAATTATATTAAATAATCACATAATTAAGCATCTTGAGAATAATAAATTAATCAGTGATAGGCAATATGGTTTTAGACGATGTCGATCAACTGCAGACATGCTTTGCCTTCTTACGCATCAAATCAACCAAGCTACAGACCAACATGGTGAAACACATACAATAGCACTGGATATATCAAAGGCATTTGATAGAGTCTGGCATCAATCCTTATTGTCGAAGATGTCACACTACGGCCTTGCATCATTAGTTCCACTAATTTCTTCTTATCTTCATAACAGAAAAATATGTGTAATGGTAGATGGCCTTTATTCTCAATTTCACTCAATAAATGCTGGTGTTCCCCAGGGATCAGTTTTGGCCCCAATTCTGTTCCTCATTCATATCAATGATCTCATATCTACCACTCATAATCCAATACATTCCTACGCAGATGACTCATCACTCCACAGTTCCTTCACATTTACCAATTCATTCACCCAACCCGATCTTATAAATTCAAAAATAAACACTGCAATTTCTCTGAACCAGGACCTTTCTAGAATTAATGGATGGGGACAAAAGAATCTAGTTTCCTTTAATGCACAGAAAACCAAGTACATTCAATTTTCTAACCGACAGAATCTCACTGACTCCCATATATTTTTTAATGATGTAAATATTCCCACTTCCCCTAGTATTGACATTCTCGGTGTAACATTAACTACTAACTTGAGCTGGACACATTATGTTAGAAGCATTGCTAAGAATGCCTCTAAAAAACTGGGACTCCTGTACAGAGTTCGAGAATTCTTCACTGACGAGCAGTTGGCCGTAATATATAAAAGTCATGTGCGTTCTCAGATGGATTACTGTTCACCTCTGTGGGGTGGAAGTGGAGTGGTTGCATTGAGGCAGTTGGACAAAATTCAAAATAAAGCTATTAGATTAATCAATAACCCTGCAATCACACAGGAACTTCCTACATTATCCATACGAAGAAACGTTGCATCCCTTGCATTATTCTACAGATATTTTCACAGCAATTGTTCCGAGGAACTTGCTTCAATTGTGCCGCCTCTCCACATCTTTCCCCGTAGAACTAGGGCAGCTGAGAGCGCCCATGAATTTACACTTTCTCCTCCACACTGCAGAACTTCTGCTTATCAGAATTCATTTATCCCCAGAGCTACTACTCTTTGGAATTCACTTCCCTCGAATTGCTTTCCACAAACTTACAATCTACAAATGTTTAAATCCAGTTGTTACAAACATTTTATGAATGGAGGATGCCTTTAGGCACATGGACCTTTTTGTTTTATCTGTGTTTTTCCTTCCTCCGTTCATTGTCTCTTAAAAACAAAAAAAACGAGGGTCATTATTCTCGTTTTATATATTAAAACTTATGGTTTGGCATTATTATATTAAGTTTAGAAAAGGGGTGTCACAATCAGAACAATGTTATTTGAAATTAGAATTAAATTGATTTGTTTTTGGCCATTTAATCACTTCCAGGTGTATACAGTTAATTGCCAAGCATAACTTTAACTTTGTGTTTCTATATAGTATAATGCTGAGATTTGGCCTAATAATTGCATGTACCTAATCTCTAGTGTGATACCCTGATTCTGAGGCCTTAGCGACAAGTGCCCACCTCGTCGAGAGGGCTTGGCAGGTCGAAATTTATGAGGTCTAGATCCACCTTAAAAACTATAGTTTTACCTTGGATATCGTAAGTAATAGTTAACATGTTTGTGCCTGAAATTTGTTTACATCATATAAAAGTAATTCAATTATCCTTTGAAAGTCTTATAAGACTCTTATTAATAAGTAAGTTGAGGAGCTCATTTAATCAAGGTAAGGTTATTGTTGTGACAAAGTATTGAAATAATGGAAAAGCTTCCTACCACGCCTGTAGCCTACCACCACCAGGCAGAAACCGAGTGGCGAAACGAATCTGGAACGAGAGGTTTAACCAACGCCGCCACAGCCAACATACCGAGATCTCCACCTCTACCTCCACCATCTCCACCACCACCACTGCTCCCACACACTCAAGGTCAACCAACCGCATCAAAGAAAACGACTCAAGGACAGACAATTATATACCCTGCAAGGCAGAGAAAAACGTATAGTTTCTCGCCGATTGCACATCTCCTGCAAAACATCCCAAATCTACAAACTTGCAACCACTGTTCGCTCCATCTACCTCCAGCCTACAAATTACATAAGCAGCTCAAGAACAAATCAGGCCAAATATAAATGACCCAGGCCCCGAGCAACAAATATTCACCTTCTTCTTCTTTCTTCTTCTTCCAGCATCGCATTTATGAGGATAATAAATTGTAGTAATTGCACGTCTTGCAAACCATGCACACCTACGTCACCCAGCCCATGCTAACCACGCAAGGCCAAGAGAAAAGCAACTCAAGCAACATGCAAGGCCAGCAAGCCTATTTGCTCTTTCTTATATATGTATATTGTCTTTGCCCACTGTTGATATGTGTATATATATCGGGTTCATAATGAGACACACTGGATAGGAGTTCTACATATATTGGGTGTGGTCGATTACATAACAACAAGAGCCTTGTCGGCAAAGGAGGTTTTAGGAAGCCCTGCCTTGATATCGGCTCGCCTGTAGATTATACATTTAGTTAACAATATTGTTACCAATATTGTTAAACTACCACAGGAACAAAAAACCTGAGAGCGAAACCTCCAACCCTAACGAGCCACAGGAACGAAAATCCTGAGAGCGAAACTCCCATCCCCAATGAGATCCCAGGCCCCTTTTCCATTCCCGATTTGGTCTCTCTCTCTCTCTCAATTCATTCCACATATTATACATCTCTCAATCACAGTCTTCTAATATACAAACCACAATACTTTACTCACTGATATTCTTGATGTACCACCTAAGTATGTATTTAACCTCTGAAGTGCGCATGGGGGGTATGAGACACCACACTCCTGTGCTGATGTATTTGAGCTGTTCCCATCACTAATATATTTATTTTACCATAAATAGCATTAATACTTATCCATATGCGCCTATTATAGGTTGATTATAAAGGTATTAACCTGTTACAACAATAAAACAAGTGGAAACAGCGTTTGGATGGTCAAAATCGGCGATACAGGATGGGAGTTACACAATGTATGGCTGAGGCAACCTCCCAGCCCACCACTTTTCTCCATCTCTGGAGAGAGACTGTCGATCGATACTCTCTCTCTCTCTTGCACTCGCTTGCTAACAGTGATGACAACGCCCTGCTACCAACTCGCTAATGTTAGCACAAAAATAGACCACAGGAAAAGGGAATAACAGGGAAAATAGGTGATAACTGAAGGAGGGGAGGAAACTGGGGAAGGAGGGGAGGTGGAGGAGTGATATCTGGCATGGCCCCAGGGGCAAAAAACAAAAACAAATAAAAAATAATTTTTTTTTTTTTTTTTTTTCGGTGTTTTAAATTGATTTTTTTTCCCCCCTGACTCTTAAGAGTCTTCCCGCAGTCCGCCGGGGGAATTCTTAAGAGTCTTCCCGTAGTTCCCGGGTTAATTATGTAACCACCATACAGGCTATAATACTTTCATTGTGTAGGTTCGAGGCAAACCACAATACTTTACTCACTGATATTCTTGATATACCACCTAAGTATGTATTTAATTATGTAACCACCATACAGGCTATAATTTATTAGTGGCCCCTCCATCATTGACGAACATGCCTATTACATAAGGCATCCTCTTCAAACACTAATCCGCCGTAGTTTGAATCTACCGCGCAGAGCATTTAAAAACTGAGGAGCCTTCATCATGAGCGCACGCGACCTCACTCATGGCTTCAGTCATTATGAATTGGGTTCTCACTACGAAAAAACTTCTTAAAAAATAAAAACAAAAAGAAAATAAGAATAACTATCCAATAAGCTTTCCATCATATCGTGGATGTACTTGTGTGGATTTCTGACCAGACGCTGATTCAGGCGTCATTCCTCCTTCTCTGCTCTGCGCTCAGCCTGCCCGGACGTGCCTTCCACGCTCCGCTGGTTCCGCATTCGTTGCGTCCCTAGTGAGTTTTTTCTCATTTGTTTACTCCAGGATGTATCGAGTAAGGTTAGGATAGGCGTAGCAGGAGTGTCCTGGGCTGGTTGCCCGCAGTGCAGTGTATTTTGGGTCGTGTGTATGGGGCATCTATTTCGGATGTACCCTCGTGGTCCTGTTGTGGACACGTGAACTTTTCACAGTTGTGTTAGTTTGTGATGCAGGCGGCTTTCATTACACGTTAATTATTGCTGCCTTTTATCCTTCTGATGAGGTAAGCTGTGTTTTTCTGACGTTCCCAGCGTATTTTTCTTCACTTAGTGAAGTTTTTTCTGGGTCCTTGTCAGGCTTCCCGGGGTGGGAAGTTGTCGCTACGGTGGTGTGTTGGCGGTGGTTCCTGTTGTGTTATTCCAGTGTGTGTTTATATTTCAACTATATTCATGCCGTCTACCTAGGCCTAGCCAGCCGCTCGTAGCTTTGCCACATGTCTAGTGTTATTATTTATTATTATAAATATGCCCTACTGTGTCATGTGTATCCGGGTTTTAGTTGTGTATTGGCTAATTCCTCGGACTATAATTGTTTCCTGGTTTAGTTGTGTATTGGCTAATTCCACGGATTATGTTGTGACCTTGGTTAGTCGTGCGTGACTCTCCTCGTGTCGTATTGTTCAGATGGTGTCTGTTCACGGGGTGAGTTGCCTTCCGGCGGGTTTTTTCTCGGTTTCACCATGAAAATCCTGACCGATGAGCCGTGTTGGGCCACACGTGGTTTTTAACTCTGGCTGGTTCCCCGGCGTGGGGAGGTGTCTGTGGCTCTCCAGGACTGCGTCTCTGTGGGTGCCTGGTTTCAGGCCTCCTTTAATTCCCGGCGGGATGGCTGTACCCATCCTTATATATATATATATAAAAAACGACGTTCTTGCGAACATTCGTTTTTATAGGTTTTTTCTACCTGGTTTACGACAACCACATGGAAAACCTAGCTGTTGTTTAGGCGTTCCTCCCCGGCGATCTTTTACAAAGAAGTGGGGTCAGGAACTTGTGGGGTTAACTTTTAGACTTCTCACCCGGCGGGTGCACCTGAGCAGGGTGGGATAAACGACTTAGGTCTCATATAGTTAACCAATCCATTTTAGTGATACTCTGTGTATCGCTGCCTTTACTCTTACGGCAATTGAAGGTTCAATGAGGTTTAACCAAATCGATTCCCACACCCGGCGGGTGCTCCTAAGTGGAGGAACTAAGGAATTTATAACAAATTCAATTTCGATTAACCTTAATTTGGTGATACATTCAGTATCGCCGCCTTCTATTTTTACGACGATCTTTTGGGACAATTCGTTAAAATATCAGATCTCGTATATTCCTGCCCTGGGCTATTCTACTAAAATATTTCAAGGGCCGGCGTCTTTATGAGGGGGGCTTTGTTACAAAATTGAATCTTGAGACAGTCACCACCTCCTACAGACTATAAGTGCCATGCTGGACCATTATATCAGAGGGTATTCTTCATGTTCTTTAACTAAAAAGATTTGTTTAGCCTCTTTACACCCCGCCGCGTAGAGAGATGTGTTAGCTGTGTCTTTGCATCCCGTTACCCGGCGGGTTATTAACACTTGTATGCGAACACTTGGGTTAACCTTATGAGCATTAATTCCTGGAAATTTTTCTTTATTTTTCCAGAGCTGAGCTCCGGCGGACCAATACAGACCCGGCGGTAGTTTCCTCACACCAGTCTCTGTCATGGCTACTGTGGCCCCAGTTTTTGCCCTGTGCATTACCCCTACTTGCGCGGGTATCCCGATTTTTGCGCATACCCTTTGCATAAGGTGTGTTAAATGTCTAGACCGTTCAAGGGGTCTCTGGGTTACACTTAATTGTTCCTTTTGCTCCCAATTAGCCAATAAAGTCCTGTGTGACAATGACAAGACCGCGGCGGTAGAGTTGAGAGAGGTCAGACAACAGATGTCGGCCTACACTACCATTGTCGCACATAAGTCACTTCAATGTGACAACGTCCCACTTTGGGATAAGTTGCTGTCAGAGCACCCTCCCCCTAAACGTACCTCTAGAGTAACGGGTTTTAGGCCGACAGAGACTAGCCAGGGTTCTGTATCATCTGTGGATACGTCTAAACGCCCGAGAGAGCCTACTCCCCCGGCAGCCACCTCCTCGTCGCGGGCGAGATCGAGGTCAAGGTCACCTCTCAGACAGCAGTCTTCAAGTCGTGCCTCTTCCCCGGCGAGTAAGAAGAGTAAGACGGAAGCTTCCACCAGTGGTCATGGTGGTGATTCTTCCAAATCTAAGTCTAGTTCGCGGTCACACCGTAGCCACAAATCCTCCAAAAAGGATTCCCATAGGAAGTCCTCTCGACATTCTCCTAAGTCTAGTGCATCTCGTCGTACCTCTACACCTGAAAATGTTTCTGTTACAGCCTCAGAGTATAGTGAAGCGCCTGTCCCTAAACAAGATTTACCTATTGATATTTTAACCCTAGAAATGGAAAGTTCAGGAAATTCAATAATTGAGAGTGTTTCAGACTCTCAAGAGAGCGTAGGCCAGAGCCTCGGTGTTTGGCGGTTTGCTCAACCAGGGTCTGACCATCCACGTCCGACTCATACAAGTCACACAGTAGCCGATGTCCACAGGGACGCGGCGACCCCATCCTCTATCCCTGACTTATCTTGGAAACAAGGTACCCCTGCCTCGGCGGGGTCTTCTCAGGAGGATCGGGAGGAACAAGATGAAGTGTCAATAATTTCAGATAGGGAAGGACAAGGGTCAGGCTCAGGCTTGGACGCCGCCCATGATAATACTGATTCACCTGTAAGTTCTGCATCTAACCAGTTTGTTACAGCACAAGAAATTGATGGGTTACTTACTCATGCTCTATCTAAATTCTTTAGTCAACAACAAGAAAACCCCACAATGGACTTGGGGGCTCCCTTGACAAGTTCTGCGGTACGGCCTCTGATAACGTCAATCGATTTATCTAAGATTCCTAACCCTCCTACTCTGTCACCGGCAGGGAGCTCTAAGCCAGCTACGGTGGCATTCACTACGTCAAATGTCAGGGTCATCACGGATGTTAATCCACCCCCTCTAGACAAAGCGCCTCTTAGAAAGGTAGCTATGCCCCTGCTTTATGGGCCAGACGAGTCATGGGTTCTTTTGAACCCCTCTAAGCCAGAGCTTGCCCAGCCTACCTTGTCAGGGGAACTCCCGGTACCACGTGAGTGGTTTATCCAGGGAAATAAGTCAAAGAAATTAAGGGCATTGGATGCCTTGGGTAATGTTTTGGACGTAAATATCAAGGCTATACCTAGTTATTATCATCAGGATTATTTTGTTTATGCATCTAAGCCTGCTTTACCCCCTGCCTCAGCTTCAAAACTTTTTTCAGACTGGTCTAAGCTGGATGGGTTTAATGATATTAAGGCTCTGTCGGCTCTTACTCCTGAACTAGATTTACAGACCGTCACAGACGAGACAGCTAATCCAGTTTTGAAGGTGGGACAGTTGGGACCAGGACCTTGGGTGGATTGGGAGGTAGAGGCTCAAAACTTTGCAACCACTTTCACTTCTAAATCTTCCCACCAGATCCCTCAGGATACACATTCATGGTTCTCCATGCCGGTGGGTTCTGCCGGCGGAGTTCCGTCAGCTTTATTTTCTTTTCTAGCTGCCCCTAAGATTAATCTTTGTGAACTAAAGGACCCATTCACTACCCCTACCCCTACTCACCTAGACAGAGAATTTAGGCTAAGGGGAAAAGCTTTCCGCCTGTTTTCACAGTACATAGTTTCTCAGCAGGTGGCTAAGTCTTTACTCCGGTCCACTCAGGCAATCGCAGACGCGGATGCTTGAAGATCAGTTGAGTTATCCCGGCGTCTGATTCTTCAGTCGTCGATTCAATCCTTAGGTGACATACTCACAGCCTTACTTGAGGCGGTGCGAGCACGACAGGATCTTAGGATGTCATTAGTTCGCAAGCTGCCTGATCGCATTGCTAACCAGGTGGTAATGTCCCCAGTACTTACTCCTTCTTTAATGTCCCCTGATGTATGGCGAACAGTGTTTAACATGGCACAGGCCGTGAAGCACAGTCCCGCACAGGCTAAGAAACCTGCCTTTAACTTCCCCAAACCTAGGCCTCCTACTAAAGCTCAGCCAGGGGGTTCTAAGCCTTTTCTTCCGCCTAAGTCCTCCCAATCCCCCCTGGGTCAGTACAGGCATAGACAAGAGAGGGTTTCAGGACAGAGAGGACGCGGCCAGTATAAGCCGGGGCAGGGCCAGTCTTCGGCCCACACCAGCCAGCCGGCGAAGCGTCCAACACCACCAACCCACCATCAAAAAACTAAAGTCTCTCTCACTCCCAGTGCCTATCTTAAGGCCGGAGGAACCGAGGGAAGTACAGCCGGCGAACCCTTGTCTGCTAACTGGGTCGTTCCGAACATGTCACCAAGCATGGCCGTTAAAAACCTGGGCACGGATGGTGGCACGCAAAGGCATCACTTGGCAGTGGCTCCGGCGACCTCGCTTACGTCAGCCGACAACGGCAAATTGTGTTTCATTAGAGGTGGAGTCGCTGGTCCAGGAGATGATTGCCAAGAATGTCATCATCCCGGTCCCTCCAGATTACCCTGTATTCACGTCCAAACTATTTTTGGTTCCCAAACGGGACAGTGTTCAGATGAGGCCGGTCGTAGACCTGTCTTATCTGAATCTTCACATTTACAACGAGTCTTTCAGAAAGTTAACAGTTCATCAAATCAGGCTAACACTTCCGCCGGGAGGCTGGATGTGTTCCCTAGACCTGACAGACGCCTATTGGCACGTGTCGGTCAACAAAAGATTTCAAAGGTTTCTGGCCTTGAGGATCAGGCACCAAAATTTTGTTTTTCAGAGGATGCCGTTCGGTTTGAACCTAGCACCTCGAGTATTCACGAAACTAGTCCGGCAAGCCCTGATGCCGTTGTTAAAACAGGGAATCAGAGTGTTGTGGTATCTAGACGACTGGCTGGTGGTGGCAGAGACACAACAATTATGCATAAAACATGTCAATATCATTTTAAATCATGTCAAAACTCTAGGCTTCAAGGTAAATCTGGTAAAGTCAAACCTTGTTCCCTCAAGAGTAATTCAGTGGATAGGGCTGGTCTGGGACACCGCCGCTCTCACTCTGAGTCAGAGTGTGGACAATCGCAACAGGTTTCGCAGGAAACTGTTCAGGTTTCTTCACAGTCTGACTACGACACGAAGAGTCTGGGAGTCTCTGGTCGGCTCTCTCAACTGGATTCAGCTAACTGTCAAGTTGGGCCGGTTGAAAGTAAAACGATTAATATTGGAAGGCAACAAATATTTCCCACTCTTACCGGCGGGAAAATTATGGCCCATACCAAAATTAATCCACACCTTACTAGCGGTCTGGGCGAAGAGGGAAACATTGCACTCAATCATGTCATGGACCTCTCCTCCTCCAACGGTATGGGTAGACACGGATGCGTCAGGCACCATAGGGTGGGGATTTCAGTCAAATCAGGGGCACCAGGGTCAGGGGCTTTGGTCCCACTTAGAAATCTCTCACATAAATGTCAAAGAGTTACTAGTCCCCTTGTATTTCCTTCAGGCTCACGGCCCGGCGTTACGGGGCAAGTCGTGGCCTTCAGAATGGACAATCTGAATGCAGTTCACTGTATTCAGAAACAAGGGTCAACGAGGTCAAGGAAGTTGCTACTCGTGTCGGAAGAGATTTTTGTTCTAGCCAGCAGTCTAGATATTTATCTTCACGCATCTTATCTCCCAGGCGTAGCGAACGTCTGGGCAGACGCTCTGTCCCGGAGACAGAGCACGACAGTAGAATGGGAGCTCAAGCAACCCATTTTCGACCTAATGATTGCGGAGCTCTCCCATCCACAAGTGGATCTTTTTGCGTCCGAGGAGACTCACAAGCTCCCTCTATACCTCACCCGCCGGGCGATAACGTCGGCAGGGGGGCCAGACGCCCTAGTGACAGACTGGAACAGATGGAGCTCCATCTATCTGTTTCCGCCGCCAGATGCGTCACTAATGTGCCACGTAGTGAACAAACTACGAGTTTATCGAGGCTTAGTCTCGCTAATCGCGCCCCTGTGGCCGGCGCAGGTGTGGTACCAGCAATTAATAATGTGGTGCCCGGACCCGGTATCGCTCCCGGTCGGGTACTTCCACTTAGACACGATTGGCAACCTAGCGACCTCGCTGACTTTTGCATTATGGACATTCAGGAGGCCAAGTGGCTAGCACCATACGGTAGGGATGTGACCAATAAATTGCTCAATCAATATACTCAGTCTACTAAGCGACAATATCAATCACATTGGAAAGCTTTTACTTCTTGGATTGTTAGAACGGAACAAACTGTACCCTCAGTGGCATTGGTTTTTAATTACTTGAACTATCTGTTTGAGCAGAAACGTTTATCTGTGGTAACTTTGAAGAATCACTTAACTGCGATTAGAGTGCCCTTTTTCGACCTTACAGGTCTATCCATACCGGTGGCGGAGGAAACAGGATTTATGAGAGCGTGTTTTAAACTCCGCCCACCTCCCCGTCAGCTCATGCCTACTTGGTCTCTGGACAAAGCTTTGTCTTTACTTCATTCTCGTCTGTATCAAAATACTGCAGACTTTGCTTTAATCTTAAAGAAGGCAGTTTTCCTTTTGGCTTTGGCCACCGGAAACAGAGTGTCTGAGCTGGCGGCGATGAGCAACACACCTAATTGTCTTAGGTTTGGTAGACTTAATGATTCAATTTCCATTGCACCCTCCCCGGCGTTTGTAGCCAAGAATGAGCATAGTGCACACGTGTTTTCTGAGTTCACGGTGCCGGCGTTAAAAAGGGGAAAGGTGCATCATAATTTATGTCCAGTGCAAGCTCTAACCAAATATTTGAGAATAGCTCCTCAAAACCCCCAAGGTGCTTTATGGGTAGCGAGTACGGGTAAACGCTTACTTAAACGGCGATTAGCCTCTCTTCTGGTAGAAGTCATTAAAGAGAGTAATCCCGGCGTTGTGGGTAGGGCCCACGATTTACGCAAGTGGGCGGCCTCTTTACGTTTCCTGAAAAACTTTTCAGTTGAAGATATTGCGTCCACACAGTTGTGGGCGTCTAATCATACGTTTCTCTCTAGATACTTGTCAGTTGCTCTAGACAAACCTTCCTTACCATGTATAGCTTTAAGGCAGAGGGTCTAGGTGGCCCTGCAGTCACTTATGTTTACTTTCACGGAAGGGGGGGGGGGGGGTGCAGTCAGTTGACATAGGACACCCTAGACCCCGCCGGAGTATGAGAGCTGTGATACAATTTAAGGTTAAAATGTGATATGAAAATTTCTCTGCGAGAAAATTGTGCTAGTACAAGGTTTAGTACAAAACAACGGTGTTGTTATAGTAGTTTTAGCTGCGAAAGCAATGTAATATTAGTTCAATGGAGTTCATTTGCAATTGATCTCCACATGTATTTTGGGGTTTATGATGTGCACATATAAACTTATAACTTATTATTTGTCACCACTCGTTGAGTGGGGTGCCTTTTGTAACTACAGATCTGTGTTCAGAATCTTCAGGGTTACCCATTTTTGTCGGGCAGGCTTCTTTGAAGCACGCACCTGCCTGAACCCCTTTTTCTTGTATATTTCCGGCCTACGCCGTATTAAATACATTTTTCAAAAGTAAGAATACTATGTGGTTGTTTTTATTATCTGCTTTTCTAGAGTTATGATATGATTACGAATGTCCCCCTCCAGTCTTAGATATCAGGCATGTTCGTCAATGATGGAGGGGCCACTAATAAATTATAGGTTTGACTCCTGTAAGGAGATTAGGAAAACCTAATATTTAGTAGTGGCCCCGTAATCATTGACGACTGGGGCCCTCCCGACCGTCCCCTTCCCATTCGTTGATGTATTAAGGATTTTGGTTTACTTGATATGTCAGTGAAGGAGGAATGACGCCTGAATCAGCGTCTGGTCAGAAATCCACACAAGTACATCCACGATATGATGGAAAGCTTATTGGATAGTTATTCTTATTTTCTTTTTGTTTTTATTTTTTACGAAGTTTTTTCGTAGTGAGAACCCAATTCATAATGACTGAAGCCATGAGTGAGGTCGCGTGCGCTCATGATGAAGGCTCCTCAGTTTTTAAATGCTCTGCACGGTAGATTCAAACTACGGCGGATTAGTGTTTGAAGAGGATGCCTTATGTAATAGGCATGTTCGTCAATGATTACGGGGCCACTACTAAATATTAGGTTTTCTTTATCTCCTTACAGGAGTCAAACCTATAATACTTTCATTGTGTAGGTTCGAGGCAAACTACAATACTTTACTCATTGATATTCTTGATATACTACCTAAGTATGTATTTAATTATGTAACCACCATACAGGCTATAATGCTTTCATTGTGTGGGTTCGAGGCGATCTAAGACACCTTAGCTTCCATTTCACACCAAATCAGATCGTGATTATGTCAGCCCTGTATTTAGTTATATAACAATCATAGTCCCCCCCCCCCAATTCTAGCAATTCTATGTCTCTAACCTCCCGTTGTTTTATCCACTAACGATATATTCCCAACCTTCCTAATACCACCTCCATTTCACTAGACAAAATACCTAGGAGTAATTCCGAGATTAATTATGAAATTACACTAGACAGCCCCATAACTCACTGAGATCCACATTGCTATTTTATTAACCCTTAATTATTAATGTACCAACTCCCTAATGTTAACATAATTTAGGGAACTTGTAAAAAGAGAAGACACCTATCTTCGTTCCCCCATTTTTAGCAGTTAGCTATACATAACCTCACGTTGCATTGTTCGTCTGTCAATTTGTGTCCCTTGCCAGTTCTTGTAGTGATTTATGCCTGTTGATTTAGATAAGTTAGTTACGAGTTATGTAACAACCTTTAACCACGACTCTATGCACCCGATAACCCTATGCCAGTTATTGTATTGATTTAGGCCTGTTAATTCGGATAAACTCACTATGACCAATCTGCAGACGATTATCAGGAGAGATGCAGGAAAGCAACCTCGTATCTCTCTCTCCATGACGAGTATAGATATATGTACCCCCGTGCTCAATCGCCCCCCCCCCCCATCCCTTGCCTTGTTCTTTAAGTAATTAAGTGTATTATATAATATTAACCGGAGTATGCCACCAGTATTGATACGACATAGCGGCACTGTCCTTGTGTCTTATTGTGCCACGTGCATACCAACCCGGTTTCATCATCTTATTAGGAGGACGTCTATAATGCCGTCGTTTATGCATGGATTCACTCCTTAGGGTAATGGATTATAGTACTTTCATTTGTGTAGGTGCGAAGGCGAGCTCAAAACGCCTTCAATTTCCAGTCCACAACGAACCCGATCATGATTATGTCACCCCTATAATTAATTATGTAAGCCCCGTGCTCAGCCCTTGTCTTGTTCTTCTAGTAACTAAGTATATATATAATATTAACCGGAGTATGCCCACCGATATTGATACGACACTGTCCTAGTGTCGTATTGTGCCACGTGCATACCAACCCGGTTTCATCACCTTATTAGGACGACGGCTATAATGTCGTCATTCATGCATGTATTCAATCCTTAGGTTAATTATCTTTTATCCACCATTGTGTTCCTCTCTTCCATTTACTTTTCCATAATTGTTATACGTCTTCCAATCATCTCCTCCGTATCCACAATCCACACTACTCTGTTTTGCTTCGAGACCCTATGTTCAGTGGTAAACTGTTTTGGGTCATCCTGTCCTCTTATCCTTCACGCCCCGCTGCACACACCACCCTACCTGTTCGATCGTAGGGAAATGCCACCCCTATGTCCAGCGCATTAAGGGTCACTGCCCTAGGTCACGAGCGGCGCGGCGCCTAGCCTCAAACCACCCCCTTTACAATTCACAACCCTCCCCCTGTAAAGACGCCATAAGAACGTTATAACATGCCGACTCAGTTCGTTCACTAACCTCAACAAATGGAAGGTAAGGACCTATCCTTGTACCCCCCCTTAACTATCCTCTAACTCCCTAGCCCCACTCACAACCTGAACCAGAACAATAGCCGGCGCGAGACTAGGACGACCCCCTCTCGTCCCCCCTTAAAAATGTAAATTTCCCCATGACTTGCATTTTCACAAAACCACTATTCTTAACACCCACGAGTGATCCTCGTACATGAAAACTAGATGTAGTGATCAACCCTAACTAGGAAGATACCTCCTGACACCACCTGAACTCATATCTCAAACCAATTAACGTAAGAACACTCGATTACGATATTCAGGGAGCGGCCTGCCCCCCCGACCCCACGGGGACCCCACCGACCCCCGCGGAGAATTACCCTGACCCACGCAAGCCAGCAAATTCTTGCCAGACAACAGGTGAGTTTCCAACAGGTATGACCTACAAATCTAAATACCTATCCAAATACCATCCTATCCCATCCTTAACCAAACCAAAATCTTCCTTATCCCATCCTAGATTACGAATAGCATGTCAGCTAGACCAGAGAAGGATATTTAGGTGAATTGATGAATAATACCTCCCAGCCTATTCACGTAGGGCGCCAGCAAAGTAGTCCCTAAAAAACCTTCACCAAATCCGCCTAAATAACTCTACTAGTACCTCATACTAGAGTTAAGATATCCACGATCATAAATCAGATAACAAGTTACTTACCGCCACATTAAAGACCCCCCTCCCTAACCCCCTAAGTTCACCAGAATAAATTAACTACTTTCATAGCACTGACATCCAATACTTCTAGAACATTCCTGAAGCTTCCTTGACCTGCCTATAAATAAGACACAGAGACAACAGTCGGGCAGTTGAATATTAGAGCCCAAAGCAACGGCTGGCCACACTGCGGTGGCTTCTAATACCCCCTCCCCCCCTCAAGATTCACGATAGTTTGGCGTTCCGTAATCTGTGCAACTCTGTGAGGAAGTGATTTAACCCTTTACGAATGTTTTATTGCGATCGGGACTACCGGCAGTAATATTATATTGGTAGACAACAAATTCACAAATTATTGATTGTTTCATTAAATTCTGATACTGCACCATCCGCTACTTGAGCTACGAACGATCATAACTCATAACTGATCTAAGGCAGAAAGATCTTTTTATGTTAGAAGGGATTATGCGAGAAACTCTTGAGTGAGGACTCGGCAAGAATAACTCCTTGGCAACAATCGACTGTCTTAACCCATCAGCAATTGTTGCCAAAAAGGTGCACAACCGCCCGCAAAAAGCCCATCTGCAAAACCTTCTCTACACTACCGGACAGCTTGGACGGCCCCAGAGCTACTGTTAACCCCCAACATTACTAACGCAAGATAACCAGGAAAACTCCATCACAGTGTTACTTCACAGAGTACCAGTGTTACGGTGCTATTAACTATCAACCATCCAGTGTATTCGATTGTGTCTCAACTTTCTCTGATGTTAGGAAACAAGTGATTATGCTAGTACACATTAATATATATCAGTGAAATTTTGCTTAGGCGAACTGACTCCCGTAATTATTCTTGCCATCAGGTTTAACCTGATTCGCCCTCACTGATATTTTCGGTCCGAAGTATCACCTAGACAAGTGAACATCCTAGACCAGTGCAACTAGTTACAGTTATCCCTTTACGTTAATTCTTGGGCAATAACCACATTACTTATACTTCATCCTTGATTAAGAGTCATATTACCAGAGAGAGTTAACAAAGCGAAATACCTAACCTGTGTGATTCATGTACCCTACGTATCATAAAACAATGTGATCAGAAGAATAATGCCTGAACGTTGGAAGTGGGAAGTATGTCTCTATCCAAATCCGCGATAAGTGCTGGGAGATTGTAATAAGTCCAATAACCTACCTGAGTGCTCCAACATCTAATGTTCGTGGAATTCTATTACGTACCTTCTACCTGAGTGTTATTGAGAATAAAGCTGTATTACAAACCATTTATCCGAGATTATCTATGTCCTCTGTTGATTCTCTTTATGTATTTTGCAAGAAATCCAATAACCCAGTCTTGCAGAACTCACCTATACCAAGTTAATCCTGTATAAAATCAGGGCATAACAATTTTCATAAAGTGTGATGTACTTGTCACATGAATTAAGTCCTCATAAATGGTTGACTTGTTTCCATAATTGTTTAGTTGAATTTTTGTCCGCTTTAATCTTGTTCGTAACAACTACCTCATTTCTCTGTATCGCTAGTCTAATTTCAGCTTGTACTTTCTGCTTTTGTGCTTTATACAGGCTGAAAAAATTGTCTTTTTCCTCAGGTGTACTGGCATTTCTGGCTTTCCTGTTTAAAACCTTTCTTTGCTTAATTCCATCTTTAATACTCTGAGTTATCCACACAGGTTCCCTACATTGCTTATCTTTGGTACCGGTAGTCCTTATAGTGAATGTCTTGGTCAGATGTCTTGCCGAAGCCTCTTGCATGATTTTCTCCAATTCTTCGATGTTTGTCACTGGTACGTCGTTGCCATAGACCCCTTTACATAAGGACTGGAAACGAGCACTCTCAGAGTTTGAAACTTGGGTCCATTGCTTAAAAGCAGTATCATGAAAGCAGTGGTCTCTCCGACTTTCTTAAACACAAAAATATGTACACAAACACAACTTTACATATAAATGCATGTAATTTCACACGCAATCGTCCATATCCCCGCCATATTGGCGACATAATGTCTCGCCAGAAAACGAACAGCCCAGGACGATGCCAGACGCCAGTCACCCACGAGACACGTTAGAGGCAACACATTTTTGTTCTGTTGTTCGTTATCTCTCAGCTTATTGTAAGTAATTTTCTTATAAATACTTACCAGTCACAAAAGGATCTGTGTTAACAACTTATTTAGCTGATAAATATTAGAATTGAGCTGATGTCAACGGGTTGCTTTGATATGTACTGATAACCATTTACAACTATTCTTGTTTTTTTGCTTTACAGGAACAATGCCGAAAAGATGTGCTGCATTCAATTGTCATGGAAACTACAGGGGAGAGCCATACAGTCCTATGGTGTGTTTCCCGAATGAAGAACAAGAACGACATGCATGGATTAGTGCTATGCCAAATAGCCCAGACAGTTTGAGAGACAGGTCGAAACTATGGATTTGTGCATCACACTTCGGCTGCGATTGGGTCACAGTTCGGGGAGGAAAACGACCAGCTGGGCCTCCTACAGTTTTTAAAGGTGTACCCAAGTCTTGCCTCAAACAACTTACGTCAGCTCCTAGGTTAACTAAAACAGTGACAAGTGAAGCAAGACTTAAAAAACAAACTGAATTTGAAAATGAACAAGACAAAATGCATAGTTATGACAAATTTGCAGGAGAGATTGGAAAACACTTCCCTGAGTTTTATATAATGCAAAATGGTAGAGAACTGACAATGTTTAAGACAGATGGTAATGGTAGAGCAGTTGATAAGTTTCTTCATTTTAAAGAGGTACAGTCTCCTTTTGGTTTTCTGCAGCTGGTAGTAGCAGAGAAAAGTGGCTTGGAGATACCAAAAAGTAAACTGAATCTTCACAAAAATAGCTTGGTAAGTAAGTGGTCTCAAATTGAAGAAATAGTGAAAATTATGAACACTCATGAAGTGACTAATACTGACCGCTTAAAAAGAATAATTTCAGAACTTGACTCTATCACAGAATTTCATGAAATTGAAGGTTTTCAGTTCATTCAAGCACAGTTACAACTCCTTCTTATTCCTCCTAAAAATTGCCGATATACAAAGCATATGTTAATTCTTGCAGCAGAACTGTTTTGTATATCACCCGCAGCATATAGAATGCTTAGAAACTCCAAAGCAATTAGTCTTCCTTGTGAGAAACAGATTCGCCAATTGTTATCTCGCACTTAAGCTGACAAGTGTCTCCCATTCCTTTTTGATCAGTTGAAGCCACAACAGCGGTTAGTTAACATTTTGTTTGATGAAGTCAAGCTTAAGCAGGCCCTTAGATTTACAGGAGAGCATATAGTAGGCTATGCAACAAACGGACCAGAAAATCTAGTAACATCTGCTCTTGCTATTGAAGTTGTTTGTCACTATGGAGGACCACGGTACATCATACGAATTCATCCTGTATCAAAACTGAATGCTATTCAACTGAAGGAAATATTACTTGAGGCTGTATATGTTGTTAAAGCTAGTGGTGGCCATCCAGTATCGTTCGTCTGTGACAACTGTCCACTGAATCAAGCTGTTTACAGAATGCTTGGGGTCCTGGAAAAGTAACACTAGCACCAGATGGCATAAATGTTTTCCTTGTCTATGATTATGTTCACATCCTCAAGAATATGAGAAACAACTGGATCATAGAGAAATTTCAAGAATTACATTTTAGCAAGGACGGTACAGAATATTTGGCGTGTTGGAGTGATGTTAAAGCTCTTTACAATGAAGATCAGAAGACACCACTTCGTCTGACAAAACTCACACGCTCATCAGTATTTCCTAAACCATTGCAACGTCAGAGTGTGCCCTTAGTTTGCCAAGTGTTCAATGAGAAAACGATTGCTGCATTTGAAGGTCTTAAAGGAACTGTTAAATTTCAGGATGGAACAGTGATATACATAACACTGGTAACCAATTGGTTTAAAATGATGAATGTTTAAAGCAAGTACAGCGCAGTTCATTTACGAGACCAATATCGTGAACCTTGGACATTAAACTGTACAAACTTCAAAGCTCTGCAGGAAATGTGTACAGTTGTATCCAGCTGTCGGTGGACTGGTGGGCATGGCAGAGAGAAGAAACTAACACAGTCAACAGCAGATGCCTTTGTCATCACAACAAGGTATAACATAGAAGCAGCACAATATCTTTTTGAAACCCATGATTTTGCTTACATCCTACCTGCTGTTTTTTTCACAAGATCCCCTAGATTTTTTTTTTGGTCAAGCAAGACAACATAGTGGAGGAAATTTTTACATTGACATTGGGGATGTTCAAGCAGCATCCAAAGTACAGCAGTTGCATCAGCTGTTGAAACGTGACATCGTTCCTGACCGAGCCAAAGAAGTAAGCTGTGAATTTTGTACAGCAGCAATAGATGATGGTGATTTACAACTTCTGGAAGAGCTGACATTACAAGACACTCTAACTACTTCTAGATTCAGATGATACTTTAAAACATAAAATTGTCTACATTGGGGGATTTTTAGCTCATAAACATGGACAACAGGAAGTAGATTCTGGGGAATGCTTGTCATCAGAGTTTTTGACTGCGCTCAATCGAGGTGGGCTGAGTATGCCTACACTGGCTACTGTCTTCTTTGTACATAGTGGCATCACCCTTCAAATGTCTCTTCAAGACTCGAAAAAGTGTTGTCGCAATTACTTGAAACAATGCTTGTCTTATGTAGATGCTCCTTTAGCTAGCCATTCAGGAGCATGCCAGACATTGTGTAATGTGTTGTTTAAGGCCTTTGTATTTAATACAAGCGATCGGGAGTGTACACTAGGCTGCTTAAGGCGACAAGAGAAACTTTCTAATGTTTAAGTTAATTATTGTGTTATGTGACTTTTGATATATGTAAAATTATGTGTAAAGTAATATTTTGCAAAGGTTTTACTTTAATTTCTTCTAATATTTAATTAATGTAAGTCATGGTATGATGCTTTGCTTGTATAATACATGTTCTTATAAACTATCTCATTATAACTGTATATTTTCCTATTATGTTCAATCACGAAAGAGACTTACGAGTCAATCAACCAAAAACAAATGTTTTATTTTCCTTTACTTGGTTGCTCTAGTTAATAAGATGTTGTAGAGTAAAAACACAAAGTCCCATATCCAGTAAAACTAAAATAAGACCTCAGTTTGTGGGCCTGACAATGGACCCAAGTTCCGGGACCCGAGTATGGCCGACGCCAGTCCTTATGTAGAGGAGTCTATGGTCGTTGCTTTTTTGTAGTAATTCTTCTTCCACCTCCTTCCTATATATTTCACACTTATCTGGATTTAAGTTTATAACTGTAATTTTCTCAGGGTTTTTCTTAAGTTTCTTGTTATAGTTGGATTTGTTTAAGCTAAATTCAAAATAGGTTTCTTTTAGATTATGGTCTGATAGGTCATATTTTTCTTTATCCTCATCTATACACATATGTTTATATTTACTCAAAAGATTTTCATTTGTAATCACAAAATCTATTGCACTTTGCTGGTTATTTTGACATCTAGTGATTTCACCTTTGCACTCCAGCGTTCCATTTAGTATAGTATAGTTAAGTTCTTCCACCATTCCAAGAACTATTTCCCCATTTGTATTTAGCTGTTGGGGACCAAGAAAACCTAGGTGGCTATTAAAGTCACCCAAAATAATTACCTGTCCATTTTGCTCTTTGGTAGCTATATTTACAATTTCCTCCTTAATACTAAGATTACTGCGGATATCTGTGCAGGAGAAATAAACTAAAATAATAGAGATTTTCATCAAACCAAACTTAATTTCTGCATGTAAAATATTTCTATCCTCTGTCGGTATTAGCACTCAACTCTTTCATAAAAACAAGTTTCAGTCCACCTCCCTTTCTGTCATCTATTTCCCTAAATGAACTCAAACTTCCAAATTGCTCTGAGAAGTTTACCTTATTAAAGTTTTCTTGAGTTTCTGTAAGGCACAATATAACATATTTATTTTCAATTAATTTTTCTAGTTCATATCTTTTACTATTTGTAAGTCCTTGAACAATCACCAGTTTGAAAGTCACTATCTTCTTATGGTTCCGACTTTGGAGTCAGTTTTCATTAGATTCGGCGTCATCATCTTGAACATCAGTACCGGTACCTGAACCATCTGCAGCTGCAGGATCTGCTGTCCGTTGTTCTTCTGGGTCTTGAGTCTGCTGTTGGTTTTGGTTCTGGTTTGTGGTAGGCATTGGAACCCGTTTCTTTTGCAAAATACCCAATCTGTAGTTTATGAACCAGGTGAAATCACCTTGGTCCCTTAATACTTTTCTGTCCTCTCTAAGTTTATCTTGTTTTTCTCTCTCTTTCTTTGTGAGGTCGTTTGCAATGAAAATTTCACTTAGATTACCTTCAGCATCTTTAAGTTGTTTAGCATTTTTTAGCACCTCATACTTGTTTTTTGCTTCCTTAAATTTTACAAATAAAGGCCTTACCTTACCCTGAGTTACTTTCCCAAGTCTTACCGTCTCATTTATGTCACAATCTTCTACCTCAAGTACCTGTTTAAAGATTCTTGTACATGATTTTATGTCATTGTGACCCTCTGCCTCCTTCAGCTTAAAAATAATTAAGTTATTCTTCCTACTCTTCTTATCATCTTCTTCCTTGATCTCCTCCATTATTTGAGTTTTTATTTCTTGTACTATCTGCTGTTTGTCTTCCACTTTCCTGAGCCTCTCCTCTAGCTTGGCCATACTTTCTTTCAGCTCCTTATTCTCCTTCCTTATCTCCTTGACAGCTTGCAATCTATCCCTCACCAATGGACTGCAGGCTCTGCAGCACCACACCACTTTAGGCCGTTTGAAGACATTGTATTCCTCCACACTAACCTGTTCACAACCACCGTGATACCATGCAAGGCAGTTGTCGCATTGGAGGCCGTTTTGCCCATCTTGCACTTTTTCTTACATTTAGGGCAGCTCTCGAAGGTCTCCACGCTGGCCACCGCGTTGCACTCGTAGCATCACTTCTTGCTGTCCAGTATCTTGCTTAGATTACATCGCTGGCACTTTCCCTTCTTCTTATATTGTGGATCTGCACCTCCCTCGGCCATCATAGAGAGATTCTACAAAGCCTGAGACTGCAATGTGTGTCTAAATTCGGCAAATATGTAGAGCTAGCACAGCTACAATACTTCCCTCGCTGCCACAGATAGCACCTCCGTAGACCGTGCAGATCCACAGGGCTGACCTTTGAATCGGTACTGGCTCAGAAACGTTAGTAGGAGGGAAAGTTTAGAGTAGAAGGATAGTTTAAGGGACAGTTTTTTTGTTTGTTATAGACCTACCCCTCACTTCCTCCCCCCTCCCCCTCACCGCCACTCCCCCCCCCCCCCCTCCCTTACCCATTTCTCTTCCTCCACATTTTTTCTAGCATCTTCTTCATCATCTCCATGTCTTGTGTTTCCATCTCTTGTGTTAACCCCAACAGTGCCCCTACCCCTCTATCGTCTCTCTGCTTTACCTCCTCCCCCCCCCCCTCCCCCACTCTATTCCTCATGTATCCCTCCAACTCGTCTCTCTCCTCATCATATCTTGTACATTCCGTTATTATATGCTCTACGTCCTCTACTATTGGGTCTCCTCCCATTTCGCATTGATTGCAGTGCGGTCCCATTCCATTCCATCTCCTTGTTCTCTCATTCGTCTCTAGCGATCCTGTCCTTGCTTTAAACAGCAGTTTAGATCCCCATCCTCCATCATAGAAAAGCTCTCTAGCTGGTTTTTCCTTCTCTCTGTAATATGACAGCGTGGCTTTATTTTCTACCCCTTCCCTCCACTTTCTTCTTCCCTCCTCTTTTATCCTTTTCTCTATCTCTCTGATACATTCTCTTCCATTTTCCAGTATGACCCACTCCTCTCTCCCATTTCGTTTTCTAAATTCCCCTCCCACACGGTCCTGTTTTATATTTATCCTCCCCAACCTTCTTTTGCACTCTCTGTTCCATTTACTTTCCTCACTCGCCCATCTGTATACCTTCTTTGGCCACCTACCTTCCTCCATCCCCTCTAGCCTCACTTTGTACTTCTCTTTTGCTTTCCCTATCCTTTCTTCAAACGTACTCCACCCCATCTCCCCTCGGATTGCTTCTTGTGCTATGTATTTATTTGCTCCCAATCCTGTCCTCCCGATTTTATTGTGTACCGTTTCTAATTTCTTCGTTTCTGCCTCTGTCGTTTCTACCGCCTCCATGCCGTACATAATTGCAGGCACTCCTAGTCCTTTCCACAGCCCGCGCACTATTTCATAGCTATTCGCTCTTAACCTTGTGGCGCTCCATAATCTCCCATGCCATTGTTGCATTTGTCCAATCTTTTCACTTTTCGCCTTCTCAAACCCTTTCTCCGTAATTGTTACCCCCAGGTATTTATACTCTCTTGTCTTCTTCATTCTGTTTCCTTCCAGTGTCCATTCCTCGTCCTCTTGGAGCTGTCCATTCATTTTCATCACTTGGTTCTTTTCTTTACTAAATCTTACTTCTAGTTCCTCTCCGAATCTCGTTGCTTCCTCTAGTAGTCTCTGCAACCCTCCTCCAGTTTCTGCCATCAGAACTATGTCGTCAGCAAACAGGAGTACCCCCAGTCTTTCCTTGTTTATCTGGATCCCCTCCCCCACGCTTTTTATCCTCTGCGTCATTTCTTCCATATATAGCGCAAATAATAATGGCGATAATACGCACCCCTGCCTTACTCCCCTCTTGCTTTCTACCCATCCCGTTTCTATATTTCCTAGCGCGTACTTCGCCTTTGTTCCCTGGTACATCGATGTTATGATGTTTATATATTTTTCTGGTATTCCACTCCTTGCCATTATTTTCCACAGCAGTTCCCTATTTACTCTATCATAAGCTTTCTCTATATCCAAGAATGCACAGTAACCCGTTTTCTTCCCTCTTTTCATTTTCCCTATCACTTCGCTTAGTATATAGATATTATCTGTCCCCCTCCTGTCTCTTCTGAACCCATTTTGCTCGTCACTTATTATTCCGTTTCCCTCTATGGCTCTATTCATCCTTTCCTTCAATATCCCGCAGAAGGGTTTCCCTATTGTGTTTGTCACTGTCACTGGCCTGTAGCTTTTCATTTCCTTCTTACTCTTGTACCCTCCTTTGTGTAATAGCGTTACTCTCGCTTCATTCCATCTCTCTGGGACTCTCATTTCCCATTACCTCATTAAAAAAATCTTCAGCCTTCTTGCCATTTCTTCCCTCCCCCCCCCTTTATGTACATTTCATTTGGTATCCCATCCGGGCCGGTCGCCTTTCCCTTTTTTAGCGCTTTGATCCCTCTCCTTACTTCTTCGATTGTGAGTTCCCTTTCCATTTCCATCTTATCTTGTTCTGGTAGTCTTCTCTCTCTCATTTCCAAGTTCCATTCCCTCCCCTCCCCTTGTTCATTTACCCCCCCCCCCCCCTATTTCCTCCCAGTATCGTTTTATTTCAATCTTTATTTCTTCTTCTGTTTTTATTATTCTATCTCCCACTATTAGTTCCACGCTTTCTTCCTCTCTACCGGTCTCACCTCTTAACATCCTATACCACTCCTTTTGTCCCTCTTTCCCCTTGTTTCTGATCTTTTCTACTTCTTCTTTCTCGTGTTTTATCATTGCCTCTTGTATTAGTATTTTTACCTTCTTCCTTTTCTCCTCGTATGCCTTTACCGCTTGTCTTTCTTCTCTTTCCCTCTCTCCGCCTTCCCTCCTATTTCTCTCTATCATCCTTCTCCTTTCTCTGTTCGCATCCCTTCTTTCACTTCTTGCTTGCTTTATTTCCCTATTCCACCATGGTTTTTGTTTTCTTTTTCCTGTCCATCTTCTTATTCTTCCTATGCTCCTTTCTGCCGCTCTATTTATGTCCATCATCAACTCTCCGTCCATTTCTTCTATGCTCCCCTCTCTTCTTTCCCCTATTTCTTCCAGGTATCCTCTGTATTCTACCCATCTTTCACTTTTTAGGTTCCATCTATTAATCTTCCATCTCGTGTTTCCTTTGCTTTTCCATTCCTTTGTGTAGTTTATCACCATGAGTGTGTGGTCGCTTTGTATCCCCACTTCATTTTCCTCTTCTATCCACATGTTTTGGATCTCTTCCCTTGCTCTTCCATTCGCTAGTATGAAGTCTATCGCCGATCTTTGGCCTTCTCTGTGTCTTACCCATGTCGCCTTCCCCTCTCCCATTGTTTGGTTCAGTATTTCCATGTCATTTTCTTCCGCAAATTGGATCAAGGTTTCTCCATTCCCGTTTATCCTTTCCCCTAGTATCCCTATATGTGCATTCATGTCTCCCATTATGATTATCTCCTCTTCCTCCCTACCCCTTATCATTTCTTGTATTCCTTGGTACTTGATTCTGTTTTCTTCACGTTCCCTTCTCCCCCCTTCCACCGTGAAGTACCCTATTATTACTGTTATTTTGTCTTCCCTTCCATTATTCATCCTCGCTAGCGTCACTCCCATTATATCCTCCATTTCCTTTGATTCTCCACCCTTTAGTTTCTCTATTTTCCAGTTTGAGTTGTTCCTAATCATGATCCCTACCCCTCCCCCTTTCTTTTCTGATTTTTCCCTCCCTCTCCCAATGAGCGTATATTTATCCCCTTCCCATTTTGTCTCTCCCCTAAGGTGTGTTTCTGTTATTCCTATCATTTCCATTTCCCACTCACTCCATATCTCTTCAATGTCTTGTATTTTCCCTCTGTTCATTCCATTTATGTTTACACATCCTATTTTTATTCCTCGGTTCTCGTCCCCCCCCCCCCCCCTCCCCCCTCGCTCTTTCCCTTTGTTCTTCTTCTCTTTTTTCCCCTTGTTCTTCCTCTTTCTCTTCCTTTCTCTTTTTTCCCCTCCTCCTCCTTCTTCCTCTACCGCCGTTCTTTCTCCCATGTCTGCGTTTCCCTCTACTTCCTTTTCAATCTTCTTCTCATTTCCCTCTCGCTTTTCTTTCCTTCCCTTCTCTTTTTTCTCGTCATCCCTTTCTCCTCCCGCTTTCTCTCTTCCCCCCTCCATTCACATTTCCGTGTTCCCTAGCCACTCTTTCCTCTGCTCCTCACTTTCTTCTATTGCTCTCCTAATCTTTCCCCCTATGGTCCATTTCCCTGCTTCTGAAAGGTGCATTCCATCCCTCGCAAAATCTCCTGGGCTCAGCTTGTAGTCTGGGTCGATGTATCCTACTCCAGCTTCATCCCTTGCCCACAGCCTTTTGTTCATTTCTCCAATATCCCTCTGCATTCTCTCATTTGTCATCTTTCTCTCTCTCTCGTAATGCCCCGTTTTCCCTTCCCTTGGCCTTTCTATAATTCCCACCACCCATCCCATTACCATTGGGTTGGTTTCTTTGAAGTTATTTATTCCTTTCATTACTGCTCCTACTGTTCCTTCTGCTCCTTTCCCCTCTAGCCCATTTCCTTCCCCCTGGATCACTACAGTTCCACCTTCCCTCCTGTCCATTTCTGTGTTCCTCAAACCTCGCATTATTCTTTCTATATCCGCCCCTGAGAGGCTTATCACGCTTCTCCCTCTCTTTTCCTTGCCAAATAGTTCCTCCCCCATCCATCTTATCATGCTGTCTCCTATCAGTATTACCCGGTCCTCTCTAGCATCCCTTCTTCATCCCCTTTGTTCCATCCTTCTGTCTGTTCCCCTCTCTTCTTTGTTCATACCGTCCTGGTACTGGTGATGCGTTTTCTCCTCCCTATCCCTTCTTTCTCTCCCTTCACTCTGCTTCCTCCTCTGTCTACCCCTTTCTTCCCCCCTGTATCCCTCTGCCCTTTCCTCATTTCTTTCGCTTCCACTCTGTTTCTTCTCATCCCCTCCATACCCATATCCCTTCTCCACCTGTCGGCCTCCTTCATCACTTCCACCCTTATATGCCTTCACTACCCTCTAGTTATCTCCTCTCCTCCCCCATAAGCTTCCCCTGGTCGTGTCTTCTCTGCCCTTGCGATCCCCAGTTCAATCATTCTTCCCACTTGGTCATTTAGTTCTTTGACTTGTTCCCTCAACTCTTTCCTCTCCGCCTTCATGTTAACTCTCTCAGTTTCCCATTCCTTTGCCATCTCCCTATGGCCATCTCTCTCCATTCCCCATGCCTTCTCCATTTCCTCTACCCTTTTCCTCCATCTCTTTTCCTCATTCGCCGCTGTGATTTCCACTTGTCCTATGTCCTGTTTTAGGCCCCATACCCTCTCTTCACTTTCCTTTCTCTGTATGTTTAATTTCTCCTTCATTCTTTCCTTTTCCTCGCTTATTCTTTCTCTGTCTTCTTTCCACCTCTTTTCTATTTCCTCCCTCCCATTTCGTTCCCTTTCCAGGTTTTCCTACCCTATTTCCTTTATTTCCTTCATACATTTCAAACATATTAGCGTGCACTTCTTTGCCTGCACTTCCGTTAGGTTTTCTGCTTCCAGCTTTTCCGGTGGCAGCCATCTGTTACAGCTGCCTCCACACAATGCCATGAACTTTCCTCTTTTCCCTTCCTTTTTTTCCTTCTCTTCTTCCTCCTCTATCTCCCCCTATCTTCCCTCTCTCCCTTGCCCCCCTTTCCTTCTCTCCTCTTTCCTATGTCCCTTTTCTCCTTTTCTTTCCATTTCTCATTCTCTTCATCTGCGAATGTTATTTTCTTTACCGTTCTTCCACTTCTCCTAACCTGTTTGCTTTTCTCATTGTTCATCCCTTCTTCGTTTCCTGACGTCTCACATTCCATTACTGCTCCATCCTCGCTCCTTCCCCCTTCTGTTCCTCCCTTGTCCTCTTCCCCTTCCCTTGCTACTTCTTTCCCCGTCTCCCCCCTCCCTCGTTCATTCATTTGTCCCTTTCCCCTTTCTTTCCCTTGGGTATTCCTTGCTTCTCCCCTCCCTCTTCGTGGTTCTGTTCACCCCCCGCCCCATCCCCTTCCTTCATTTCCCCTTCTCTCTCGTTTCTTTCCTCTTCCCTTTCCATCTCCTGGCGCTCCTTTTCAATCTCTGGATCTATCTCCCCTTCCTCCATTTTATCCTCAATTCTCTTTCTATTCATATCTCTTCCACCCTGTTCATCCTGTTCCTCCCTCTCTCCCATCCCATCACCACCCCCATCCCCATTTCCTATTTCCATCTCCCCCGTTATATTGTATCCCCACTTCTATTCTTTCTACCCCCTTCCCCTATATCTACAATGCAGAATGCATAATGCAGAAAGAAGAAAGAAAATACTTAGAGGAATAGGTGTGTAGATATTTGCCAGCACCGACTGGCCCTCCCTCGTGTCGACGTGTCGCAAACGTTTTGAGATGGCGTCCCCTGTCCCGCTCCGTCTCTCCCACGCCTTGCCACTTCTTCTTCCCTTATCTCCTCTCACCGCCGTCTTCCACCGTTCTTCTTTACACTTTCTGATCTTTGTCCTTGTATCTTACTTCCCACCACCTTTTTATGTCCTTGGTTTACGAGTTACCCTCGATGTTCCGAGATACCCCGGGACACTCTTAGAGTCGACCACTCGCCATCAGACTCAGACTCAGGCCGCCTGCGAGTTCTCGGACACTGTTGCCACATCGACCAATTATCGACATAGAATTGTCAGTCCCTGGTCCTCTCCCGTCGTCCTAGTACGAAAAAAGGCCGGATCCACAAGATTCTGTGTGGATTACAGACGCCTGAACGACGCCACCATCAAAGACACCACGCCCTTGCCTAGAATCGATGACTCTCTCGATTCCCTGCATGGATCGAAATGGTTTACTACTCTAGACCTCCAGGCAGGGTACTGGCAGGTACCCATCAAGACCAGCCACCAACAAAAGACTGCATTTTCCACCAGTGGCGGAAACCTGTACGAATTCAATGTACCATTCGGTCTCTGCAATGGTCCAGCCACTTTCTTACGCCTAATGGAATCAGTCCTCAAGGGTCTCACCTGGGAAACATGCCTAGCCTACTTGGACGACGTCATAGTCTACGGTAAGACCTGGGAAGGACATCTTCAGCGCCTTCGTCAGGTGTTGCTCAGAATACGAGGAGCAGGTCTCAAACTCAAACCATCTAAATGCTCAGTAGCTAGGACATCAGTGGATTTCCTAGGCTATGTGATGTCAGCCGAAGGCATCTCCCCTGACCCAAAGAAACTATCTGCAATTCAAGCACAAACTCCTCTGACCACCATCAAGGGCGTTCGCTTCTTCTTGTGCTTAGCCACCTACTACAGGAGATTTGTCAATGGGTTTGCTGAAATCGCACGCCCCCTACACGAATTAACCAAGAAAGAAGAACCGTTCGTGTGGACCAAAGAAAGAGACACCGCCTTCAACACTTTAAAGACTCACCTGGTGCAAGCCCCAACCGTGGCTTTTCCAGACTACAGGCAGCCATTCCGCCTATATACGGACGTATCTAGCTTGTATGCAATAGGAGCAGTGCTAGCCCAAATGCAAGACGGCAGAGAACACGTCATCGCTTACGCCAGCTCCACCCTCAACCCAGCCCAACGTAATTATGCAGCCACCAAAAGAGAGTGCCTGGGTGTGATCTGGGCATTAAATCACTTCCGCTCCTTTTTGATCGGCACTACAGTCGACATAATTACGGACCATCAATCTCTGCAATAGCTCAGGAAATCAGAAACCAACTCTGCCCTACTTATCCGCTGGTGGGAAACCTTAGAAGAATTTGATTTCGAAATCCATTATCGCCCAGGGAAGTTACACACAAATGCAGACGCTCTGTCACGTTTACCTGTCTTCTTCTTCTTATTGTTTAAATGTGCAGTTTGCTTGGAGGGTTGCGGTGTCTCCAGATTACTGCACAGGCGTTTTAAGAGGGGTGAAAAGAAAAGTTGTGTTAGTATAATAGGAGTTAGGAGAGATAGTAAAGGTGGGTTTTATATTGTTTAGAGAGATAGTTTGTTGTCATCTTTTAAAGTCATGGTGATTTAAGTCAAGTTGGGGGGGAGGTCAGAGATGTTGATGATGTTGATGATGATGATTGGTGGTGGTACAGTATAGTACTGCTCGATCGGGGTGATTTAAGTTAAGGTGAGGCATTGAGGGTGAAGTCAGAGATGATGATGATGATCAGTGGAGGTACAGTACAGTACTGTTTTATGTGTATTCTGTTGGTGTACTGTGTGGGGATGGTTATTCAATAATTGGGTAGTAATTTTATATCCTTGTGATTTTGTTTGTTGTTCTGATGAAGGTTCCTAGGGTTGAGGCGATGACATGTTTGCTGTGTTGTGGTAGGTCTCCTATGCTTGATGTTGAAAGTTCCTCCTTGTACTAACGTTTTTTGTTGATGTTTCTGAGGTTTCTGTAGCGGTTATCCTGAGGTGGTGATGATGGATGTTGGGTCTGGGTATGGGTGGTGTTGTTTTTTTTGGGTGCTGAAAATTTGCTGTTTTGATGGTGGGGTTTCGTTGGCCTTGGCTTTTACTGTCGGTTGTTTTTGTTTGTGTTTTTTTTACTTTCATTTGGGCTTTTTTCGGTTGGGATGCTCTTGGGTTGGCTGGTATTCCCAGTACTGGTACCAGTATCAGTTATTATTATTTGTTGTTGTTGTTCCGTGGGCTGTTGCTCTGTTGAGTTGACTTGGGTCATCGTGCACTCTGGTGACTCTGTTGATGGTTGTGGGGTGGGTGAAGCTGTAGGAGCTGATGTATTCGCTGCCAGTACTGGTGGTGCTGTGGTATCGGTAGTTGTATCTACCGGTACTGGAGGTGTTGTGCAACTTGTGCTAGTTGCAACTACCGTTACTGGTGGTGTTGTGATAGCTGTAGCTACTGGTGCTGGTGGTGTTGTGGCTGTTGCAGTTGTAGCCTCCAGTATTGATGGTGCTGTGACTGTTGTAGCTACTGGTACTGTAGGTGTTGTGTTAGTTGTGGTTGCAGGTGGTGTTGGTGACGGTGTTGATGATGTTGTTATAGTTATGGCTGCAGTATGTGATGAGTGTGGTAGGTGGGGTTTTGGGCCTGGTGGAGGGATTTGGCAAAGCATATGTGGGGGGTCTGGTTGTTGTGAGGGTGGCGGTATGCTTATGTTGCTGGAAGATGGTCCACCATCTGTATCAGTGCAATTATTATTTGTTTGTACAGCATGTTGGAGGTTGCTGATGATGGAGGCCATTATGTGTAGCTGCTCCTCCATTGGCAATGATGTTATGGTGTTAATTATGTTTATGTGCTTGCCTTGGTCTTTGGGGTTTGGTGCTTGTGTGGTGTTTTGTGGCCTAGTGTTTGAGTTGTGTTGTGGGTGGGTGAGAAAGTTTGTTAGATGATTGTGGGATTTCCTAGTTGTGGGGTTCTGATTCTGTAAGACATGGGAGTATGATGTGCTGGGGTGAGGGCTAGGCTTGTTTCCCACTAGCGGACGGTATTCTGGTTGCACAGTTTGCACTGATGCACCTTGTTCCCTTGCTAGTGGTACTGATGCAACTTGTTCCTGGATTTTATTCGTAGTACTGGCTCTCTGAGGGTTATTTTGGTGTTTTGCCTTTACAAATTCTGGGCAGGTGTTTGAGGTGGATGGGTGGTCTCCGCCGCAGTTTGGAAATCTGAATTCTGTGCTCGTGCATTCACTGGTTGGATGTGGTTGAGCGCATTTGGCGCAACGGATCGATGTTGCTCGTCAGTTTTTGGTCAGGTGGCCCCATCTTTTGCACTTCCTGCAGCTGAGGGGCGGTGGGGTGTAGGGGGTGACAGTGCGCTGGAAAGTGGCAACTTTGATCATTGTGGGGAGGGGGGATCGAGCAGTGATCCGCACTCTTTTTGAGGGGCACAGCTCCCCAGTAGTATAATCTTTATCCTTAAATCTAATGACATTGACTATATTGCTATCTAGGCCTATTTCTGTTTCTAGTAGACTGCTGGTGATTTCCTCTACAGTTATGTATGTGGGGATGCTTATGATACTGTGGGAAAGTTGCTGGTTATCCCTAGGTAAGGACACTGTAACTTCCCATTGTCCGATTTTGGTGGTTTGTAAAGCATTGTCTATTACTGAGGTGCTAAGTTCAGTGTCAGTGTCCACTGCCAGTATGCCCTTATTTTTGTTTAATCATACGTTCAGGGCAGTAATGTGGAGATGTTCAATGTTTTTGAAGAACTCGAGGTACTTTGTGTCCTTGGAGAAGAATGCTGCATCTTTGGGTTTGACTAGTATGGTATGAAAAGTTCGGGAGGGGTACTTACCAGCGATGTTTGGGCTTACCGCTGGGGTTTGTTGGTCACCATGCCGCCTATGTGTTTTGGATTTGATTTCGAAATCCATTATCGCCCCGGGAAGTTACACACAAATGCAGACGCTCTGTCACGTTTACCTGTCAACACTGTGAACGTCGCCCAAAGCTGCTGTGCAAATGGCACAAGTAACCCTCACCAACAAATTAATCAAGTTACTCCTCCCTCCAACGTTTTCTATGGCCAAGATGATACCATAGTAACCCCTCCAAACTTACGTTCGCCCCAGCTGATTAATTCATCGACAGAGGGAAATCAACTCTCCCTATTACATTCTTGGCTCAACAAGAAGAAACCCAAGTGGATTCCTAGAGAGATTTTCTACAACTTGCAGCGCGTCGGTGATCAGCTGTACACCGAGTCTGGTCACATTGCAGTGGACCCCCAAACAGCCCAAGAAATTTTGTTAATAATATACGAAGGAAATGGGATACATCTTAGACAAGCAAAGATGCGCAAAGTCTTTCAACAGATTTATTGGACCGCAGGCCCCACCGCCCTGATGAAGAAAATCACAGAAACATGTAAACCCTGCAACCTAGGAAAAGACCGAACAAGGACACCAGTGCCTGCAGGTAAACTTGCCGATGCTAAACCCTGGCAAACTCTGTCCCTGGATGTGATGGGTCCTTTCCCCTCAGTAAATGGAAAAAGATTTGTCGTCACTTTCGTCGACGTATATTCCAAGTTCATCATAGCCTGCCCTGTCAAAGATCATAGCGCACTTTCCGTGGCAGAAGTTTTAACCACTGAAGTATTGGCAGTCTTTGGTCTGCCAGAAACCATTTTCTCCAACAACGCCCCAGAATTTACCAGTAAAGTGTGGAAAAGTTTTTCTCAACTATGCGGCATCAAAGTGTCCCATTCTTCCCCCTACTGGCCTCAAGGAAATTCCATCGGTGAGAGAAGCCACAAGACAATCAACAACCAACTAAGAACAAGACTCATCGCCCTCCAAACTCAAGACTGGCCAGCTCAAATGAAAATGATCCAGTGGGGTATGAATTCCTGTCCTCGAGAAAATGGCATCACGCCCCACGAAAGGACCCCCTACTCCTACCTTTCAGGACGCTAGCTAAACCTTCAACCCCTACTTTGGACATCGACCATTTGCAACACCTCAAGAACGTCCTCAACACTGCACAAGTAAGCCAAGATACCGCCAAGGACGTCTCCCCCCCTCAAAACCCCTATGCCATCGACGATCAAGTGATGGTTGCCAAGTTACCAGTGATCAACAAACTAGGACTTAGATATGTGGGCCCCTATAAGATCATCAAAGTGCCAAATCCCTATCAAGTCATCATTAATTATCACGGAGTGACTAGGGTATACCGAAACCGTTTTGTGAGGATTTATCGCCCCCTAATTCAGGATGAAGAAAACTCCTCCTGGACCAACCAGCCCTCTACCACAATACCCTCGACGAAGCCCTCACCACGCCTCACTGATAGTGAGTTACCAACAAATATTTATTCCCCACCTGTACCTCCTACAACCCCTTCTCATTCACGTCCACCTCCACCCTCACCTCCCCCCCCCCCCTCCCTCCCTGCATTCTACAGTCCCCCCCAATTCCTCCCCAGCCATCGACCACAATTATGGCCTATCCCCCTTCCCATAACACCCCACAAACTTACCCCTCACCCTCACCAGACAAACCTCGAGCCGTGCCCACCCCACCCCGTCCAAGACACCCCCTGCATTCGAGACTTCCGGCCAAACTCCCCCGTCGTAGTAGGCCTAAACGCTCTTCTACCACATCCGCCTATCATCACAAGCCTTCTATTAGTAAACAAGACGAATGTTCTTCAACATCAAGTTCTCTTCAAACTCTCCCTCCCTTACCTCCCCCCCCATCATCTTCCTCATATACGTCAACTAGTAACAAAACACCTCACTCTACCTCTCGCCCCAAAAGCCATGTTTCAAACCCCTCCACCTCATACACCCCATTATCCCCTCCCGGACACCTGGACCCACTCAACAAACCATACCCCTCAAGTACCAAGCCTAGACCTCCTTATGTACTGATCACTAATCCTAAAAATGCCAACCCCTCAACCCCAAACCCCAGAGGATCTCCAACTACCCCCCACCAGTATCACCATCACCATCGACGTCTTCCTCAACCTCATCAACCCCAGTACTAAAAACTACCACGACCAGATCAGGCCGTCTGTCAAAACCCCCGGCTCGTTTTTCTTCAATTCGTCACCAACCTCACAGCCCCACTCAGGGTCCTAAAGGACCCACCCCCTCAACCTCACGCAACCTCACGCCCTTAGCCGGAGAAATACGAATAGCAAATGTTACTGAGGAAAATCTAATGCCAGCGCCCACGAATTCGAACACCCCTATTCCCGTTTGGTGGTCAACTGTTATAATACCCTCGCCAGCTGACCGAAGAAGGAAACCACAGCCCTCTCCAACCCTCAGTTCCCCTTTACCCTCGGCAGTGTCAACATGAAAGTTCGCCACCTCTGTAGGAAAAGACATGACGACTTCTGAGAAATCAAGCCAAACCAAGCCTGCCACAAACCCTCGACATGACAACTTCATCACAAAAGTTTTGTGGATCCAAGCCGATGACAAAATAACCAGGATGCATTGGCCTAACTTACTCGACAATGCACTGACAACTGTCAACATAAGTCCTACCTGAAAGTATTTACTATAATGGACAAACAAGCCGATAAAAGGTCAACGGCATGGTGGAAACATCTAGCTGCCTGCACATATTATCTACGACAAGACGACCTGTGGGTTTTTTATTTACAGTCACGAGGTCGTGACTTTCACAACGAAGAAGGTAGTGAAATAACAAAGAAACAGTTACCCAAGCATTCACCACCACCAAGCCGTTCTCCCTCTCATCCTACCACACCTCCTCACCACAGTGGAAGAATGGGAAACAGTGGCCGAGTAGAGGTAAGAACCAGGCACGAAAGGACCCGGCGGAGCTCCCTGCCACACCGCCAAGAGACGGGTGAAATAACGAAGACACAGTTACCTAAGCATTCACCACCACCAAGCCGTTTTCCCTCTCATCCTACCACACTTGCTCACCACAGTGGAAGAATGAGAAACAGTGGCAGAGTAGAGGAAAGAACCTGGAACGAAAGGACCCGGGGGAGTTCCCCACCACACCACCAGGTGACGCGTCGGAGGAAGGGTTCCCTTCCACACCGCCAGGGGAGAAGCAATTAACTCATCTCCCTGTACCAACAATGATATACCCTACAAATCCGGAACACGAATTGCCACCATCAATATGACACATCCTCCAACACCAGAAGGGAATTTACTTCATCACCATCAACAATTCCAAAGTCCAGGAAAATAACAGCAAGAAACGTAAAAGGCAAAACCCTCAACTCATCAAGGACACAACAGCCAGCCCAGACAAACGGGCTCGAGCTGTTACCAAAGAGAGGGACTGTCCTCCAACACCAGGAAAGGACATAATCATCAACCAAGACAATGCCAAAGCACCAAGAAAAGAGAGAAGTGAGATAGACAGGCGACAACAAGAATGGCACCACCAACACCGTATCTACCCTCACCCTTGTTACCCGCCCCCGCGTCCCCTCTGGGACAAAGGAAACAAGAGAGTAGGGTCTAGATAGTTCCCCCCCCCCCATTCCAAGCCACAAGGAAGTAAACACCCCAGGTTACCAGTTGCTAGGTGCCATTTTGGCCCCTAATCCATCCACCGACCTGTCAAGGTAAAAAGGTAGATATACACTCCCACCAATTTCAATTAAGCATCTCAGTTTAGAGCTGTTCTGGACACCAGTGGTAAAGGAACAGATTCGAAGATCAAGGGCACAGTTGAAGGATTGATTCAGTTGACCGCAGTGCGAAGACACAATTCCGAGACTGTAGCCACCCACGAATAACTAATTATTTTGAGTGGGTATCAACAAGCTAGTTTATTAGAGCCTTCCAGGTGAAGTAATCTAATATTCTCGCCTACCCCAAACCCGGTGCTATTGTGGATAACAGCAAACTACCCAGTGTATTAAAGCTTTATCCGGGATAGACCAAACTGCAAGAAATTCATCAAAGTATTTATAAAGACCTCCTGGAGAGGTTGCAGGAGGAGGAAGTCAGGGAGGAGTACAGGAGAGCAGTGGAAAGACGACTAGGTGGGTTCGACCTGGAAGTTATGGAGGAAGTGGAGGAGATGAGCAAGGTGTTTAAGGATGAGATCTGTGCAGCATGTGAGGAGGTGTGTGGAGTGAGGAGAAGAGGGAGGGGAGTGAAAGGTACAGCATGGTGGACAGAAGAGGTAAGAATAGCTGTGGAAGAAAAGAAGAAAGCATATAGAGAGTGGTTGGGTAGTAGAGGGAATGAAGATTCCGAGAGACAGAAACGAGCGAGGTACGTGGAGAGTAAGAGGGTGGTGAAGAGAGTAGTGAAGGAAAGTAAGAGAAGAGTAGATGAGGAATTTGGAAGGAATCTGAGTGTAAAATGGAGGGAGAGTAAGAAACTGTTCTGGAAAGAAGTCAAGAGAGTTAGGGAAGGTAGCAAGGGAAACAGTAAGGGTGTGAAAGATAAGAATGGGAGAATGCTAGCCGAGAAGCAAGAGAGAGTCGAAAGATGGAGGGAGTACTTCAGTGAGTTGCTAAATGAAAGGAATGAAGAGCCAGCAAACATAGCTGGATATGGTATGGGAGGGAGAAGAAGAGAAGTAGTGGAGGAGGAGGTGGGGATCAGGAGGTCAGAAGTGTGGGAAGCCATGAAAAGAGTGAAGTTGGGGAAAGCACCAGGAACAGATGGAGTGTGTGGGGAAATGTTGAGGTATGGTGGTGAGATAGTGATAGAATGGGTATGGAAAATGTGCAAACTAGCATGGGAGAAGGGGAGTGCACCCGATGACTGGAAGACTGGCATAATAGTCCCCCTATATAAGGGCAAAGGGGAAAGAGGAGTGTGTGGTAACCACCGAGGAATATGTCTTCTAAGCGTAGTAGGGAAGGTATACAGTAGGGTAGTGATTGAGAGAGTGAGAGTGAGAACGGAGAAATGGATAGGCGACGAGCAGGGAGGTTTTAGGAAGGGAAGAGGATGTGTAGATCAGATTTTTACCCTGAATTGTGTTGTGGAGAAGTATCTGGAGAAGAAACAAAAGGTGTATGTTGCCTTTATGGACTTGGAGAAGGCCTATGACAGAGTGGATAGAGAAGGTTTGTGGAAAGTACTTAGAATATACGGAGTAGAGGGCAAGTTGCTGAAAGCAGTGAAGAGCATGTATGAGGGTGCAAAGGCGGCAGTACGTGTGGAGAGTGAGCAGAGCGAGTTCTTTGACCTGAATGTTGGTTTGAAACAGGGGTGTGTGATGTCCCCGTGGTTGTTTACTGTATATATGGATGGAGTCATGAAAGAAATATTATCAAGAGCAGTGGATGTTGGTGTATCGCTGAAAAGGGAGGGAATTGAGTGGAAGCTACCTATACTGCTGTTTGCAGATGATACAGTTCTGATGAGTGATAATGAATGGGAGTTGCAGGGTCTGGTAAATGAGTTTGGAACAGTGTGCGAAAAACGGAATTTGAAGGTAAATACGGGGAAGAGCAAGGTTATGGTCTTCGAAAGGGGTGAAGTCACAGAGTGTGAGGTGAAGCTGAACGGTCAGGCTATGGAGATCGTCAACTCTTTTAAGTATCTGGGCAGTGTGTTGAGTAAAGATGGGACTATGGATGAAGAGGTGCGGGAGAGGGTACAACAGGGGAAGAGGGTTGTAGGAACGCTAAAAGCAGTAACAAGAAATAGGGTGGTCAGTATGGAAGTGAAGAAGTCCTTGCATGACAGTGTGGTAATCCCGACACTGACTTACGGAAGCGAAGCATGGACGTTGGTTGAGAGACTCAGACCAAGAGTGAGAGCAGTGGAAATGAATTACTTAAGGAGTGCGTGCGGAGTTACATGGAGGGATAGACAGACTAATGAGGAAGTAAGAAGGAGGTGTGGTGTGGAGGTAGATGTGCTGGAAAGTGTGAAAAGGAACAACTTGAGATGGTTCGGCCATATGGAACGTATGGAAAGCGAGAGAATGACTAAGAGGGTGTACGAGAGCGAGGTGGAGGGACAGAGGGGGAGAGGTAGACCGAATATGAGGTGGAAGGATGGAGTGAGGAAGTACATGAACGAAGGCGGTGCTGGTTGGGGGGAGGGGCGTCGACTGACTGGGGACAGAGGTGCATGGGGGCGGTTCGTTCGTGGCCACCCCTTCGGGGATCACGGCATCAGGCAATAGATAGATAGAGATAGATTTATAAAGACCAGAGTGGTCAGGAGTTACTCCTGCGTTAGCTCGATTCTATTTTGCCACAGCTTGTGCTAGGTACAATAGTATTTAAGGTCCTACACCCAATACTCGAGTTAAACTGTGCTAACCCAGTCAAGTCAGGACAACCCCACGGCCAGCGGATCTACCCAAGATTGGATTACTAATTCTACACCCATTGGATTAATTATTCTACACATCGAAAGTGAAGTTATTATACCGTAAAAGTTATAGAAGATCTTACTGTGAAAAGAAAATATACTTGGCATATTATCAGAGAGAAAGTATACAAAGATCGAAAGTGAAAGTAATTTTTGTTTTTTTCTTTTTTCTATAAATTATTCCCTCTCGGGCATAGGCTGAGAGCCTGTACATTCCACCGCTCAACACGGTGAAGCCTGTGAGGTCTTGTTCCAGTCTGGGGAGTGAGACATGTGAAGCATCCATCATAGCTCGAAGCAGCTCCATCTCTGAAGCGGCTGTTGCTTCGCCCAAGTGCTTCACCGTCTCACCCTCCAGACTCAGACCCTCACTCTCAGAATGCCACCTATTGAGCAGTGAACTCACTAGGCATTGTCCCCCTGTAACATATTTTGAATATGGGAATATTCATACAGTGTTATTTAATCAGGGAACAATGAGGGTATTTTTTGGCATTTCGGTGGGCTTTGTGGTAATGCACTGATACTAGGTACAGCACAAATTCAATCCCAATAATATTTTCCCATTGACATATCGGGATTTGAACCCAGGTCCATTGGATTACCAATCCAGTGTCCTAACACTATTAAAATATATCCACTGCGTATATGATAAAAAGTATTCTGGAAACATCGGATACTACGCACGTATATAAAAAGCGAGAGAAGGGAAGCTCTAAGGAAACCCAAAGAAATCAGGAAAGTACTGATAATAATTCTGTTAAAATTAATAAGAAATAAATTCAAGTTAACTTATGCGTAAGAACCACAGTGATTTAACATCAGGAAAATAATTACGTTCAGCTCCCAAATCCAGAACAACTCTACGCAGGTAAATACTGGGAGGTTTGACGACCTCCCTTATAACCAAATAAGGAAAACCTCTTATTTGGTAGCAGTCTCGGAGTATCCAACGTAGGGCTTATGATCTCAGCCGCTACCACAGCGGGCCGATTTATCGGTACTCACGCGAAGTAACCAAATAATCTCTAGAGTTGCACCTCAATTCACTACTAGGCACGTTGTACACACTCCGAGACGACTAGGAAAGAAGAGATAGCGAAGGAGAGAAAGAATTGTTATAGTTACCCATTTAATCTAGCTGCTCTCCTCTGAGCCATGCTCCATGTTCTATGAGCCTGTGCCAGGACCTGCCAAAGTATCTAGGTATCAAGTAATCAGTGTAGATTGGATGGGCAGGGGATCGGCATGAGGGCGGGATACTCTGTCGTTGGATACTCCGAGACTGCTACCAAATAAGAGGTTTTCCTTATTTGGTTATAAGGGAGGTCGTCAAACCTCCCAATTTAGTAGCAGTCTCTACGTTTCCAACGTAGGGCTTGAATCCCAAATTGGAGGCGGACATCCAATAAACCATAAACCCCAAGCCGTAGCACAAGCAGAGGACCAAGAAAAGACACAAATAAACAAATCAGTTTATTATCAGAAAAAGAGCGTAACAGTACGGTGCATATTAAGGAAGTACATGTTACCAGTATCAGTCTAGGGTCTTAAAAGTGCCGCAGCAGGCTAAGGAATAGGTCATGTCGACCGGAGAATGGCACACCAATATGGGAAGAATGAAGGCAAGTTGTACATGAAGACAAGAATCTGAAGGCAAGGCACAGTAGGCGGAAGATCTCCAAGGACACTCTTTAATTACAAAAACCGGGTATGAGGCATAGACATTCCAAACAAGTAACCCCTAGACAGTAGAGTCCATACGTAAAGAAGTAAGAGAGATAACCTTAAGACGAACAGGGATGACATACATGTAAAATGAAAGAGAGAAAGGCATTGTACAATCATACAAAATGACCCCCCCCCCCCCAGTGTAGGGAAAGGAAGAAAATACAGTATGTGATGAGAAGAGACACAGGATGGAGATGAATCACGTGACACATTGGCCTAACGCAACACAAGGCACACCTGGCCTGGCAGTGGACATGGACAGGTACGATGAGACAAAAGTGCTGTGGGAGGACCATAACCCTGTGTCGGCTATATCCGAAAGTGAGGAATTGTTGAGAAACCTCACAGTCGCTGCATAAGAGCGGACATCATGAGCGGAGCCCTTCGTAAGGGCTCGCAGTAATGACATGGCGTAAATGAAGTCCCACAGCACGTTTGCCTAACCGTGTCCCTGTCTTAGGGGCCAACCAGAGCGCCGTCCCCGACGTCGGCACAGCGGCACGCACATACGTATGCAAGGCTCTGACCGGGCATAGCGGATGATGCGTGCTCCCACATTTTAAAGCTGGTACAGTAAACGGCTTAAAAATGTGCGCCTCACGTTCATTCTTGGCCACAAAATGAACGGAAGGGGCCAAAGTGACTGACCCCAAGGAAGGCGAAAAACTCATGCAATTCGGGGCCCTCGACATGGCAGCCAACTCCGAGACCCTCTCTCCTGTAGCCAACGCTAAAAGAAACAAAGTTTTATCAAGCAGATGAACAGGTGTTGGGTTAGTGATGTAGATGGGCGAGGTAAGGAGCCTGAGAGCCTTCGCCAGAGACCATTGAGGCGGTATCTGGCGTGGGGGCGGTCTGAGCCTAAAGCAGGCTTTCATGAAAAAAGACAGCTCCTTGTGAGGGAGCACCAGCCCCGTCAAGGTCTCAAAAGGCTCCCTAATAGCGGACAGGTGGTTCTTAATGGTGTTGTACATGTATGTGCGTGTCGCAAACAAGTGATTAAGGTAATGGAAGACTAACGCAACCGACGGAACTGTTTGTTCGGTGTCATTGATCCATTTAGTGAAAGTATTCCAATGAGACTCGTAAGTCTTCCAAGTAGCCTTAGTCCAGTGCTGATTAAGCATATCAGTCAAGCAACGTCCATATTTCGGTAACCACCCTGCCTCACAAACATCCACGATGCGAATGCCAACGAGGTCCCTAGGTCTCCAATCTGTCCCAAGTGGAAGTCTGAGACAGACAGGGGAACGGGACTCGGGCACCATCGCTTCAGCTGAGCGTACCAGGCTTGGGCCGGCCAGAGGGGCACGATTAACCAAACCTTGCCACGGTACTCTCTCAGCCTGTGTAGGACTTTGCACATAGGCAGTGCGTCGGGCGGTGGAAAAGCGTAAATCGACTGCCACCTGCTCCAGTCCTCGCTGAAGGCATCCGGCCCCCCCGCCTGAGTACAAGTCCAGCGGGTGAGGTAGTCCGGCAGCTTGTTCGTCCCGGAGGAGGCGAACAAGTCCACCTGCGGATGGCCCCAGGAGGCTGAGAGGTCGTCGAAAACGCTTTGTCTTAATGACCATTCTACCTTGGTGCTCTGTCCTCTCGACAAAGCATCCGCCCAAAGATTGGCCGTCCCGGGCAGGTAAGTCGCATGCAGGGTGATGCTGTAATGATCGGCCAGGTAAAACAATTTCTCCGCCAGGTCTTGGAGCACAACAGACCTGGAGGAGCCCTGCTTTTGGATACAATGAACCGCGGACATGTTGTCCATCCTGAAGGCCACCGACTTGCCCGTGAGGGCCAGTCCGTGATCCCGCAGGAAGAACAACGATACCAACAGTTCCAGGGCATTGATGTGGAAGTGTGAGAGCCCCGACCACCTGCCGTGGTTTTGATGTCCCATGTCTGATTGATAGCCCCACCCCCCCTCGCTCGACGCATCTGTGTCTACCCAGATGGTCGGCGGAGGAGCAGTCCAGGGCACAGCCGCAGAGAGCGTGCCCCGAGCGACCCAGTGTGTCAGTCTCAGATGTATTGAGCGCGGTACCGTCCACAAACGGTAAGGGGGCGAGATAGGGAAGTGCCTGTTGCCCAGCTGAATGAGGCGTTTTAGTCGGAGCCGGCCCAAGGGCACGGTCAGAGACGCCCAATTCAAAGACCCTAGTAGGGAGTCCCAGATTTTTCGTGTTATCGAGACCGAGTGCAACATGACAAAGAGCTTCCTTCGAAGTTTCGCCGCATTCACACGACTCTGGGAAACGGTGGCGCTTTGGAGATCCCAGTGCAAGCCCACCCACGTCACTTCTCGTGACGGTGAGAGGCAGGACTTGGGAATGTTTAGTTTGAACCCCAGGTTTGTGATATGTCTGACCACAGTGAGCGTGTCTTGTACACAGTGTGTGAGAGAGTCTGCGGAGATGAGCCAATCGTCCAGGTAAAACAGGATCTGAATCCCTTGTAAGAGCAAGGGGGTCAGAGCCTGCTTCACCAGTTTGGTGAAGACCCGCGGTGCTATGTTGAGGCCGAATGGTAGTCTGGTGAATTGGAACACCCGTTGATCCGACTGCAGTGCTAGGCAGCCCTGGAACCGAGGAGCCATCGGCACATGCCAATAAGCATCCTTCAGATCCAGGATGACCACCCAAGACAAGGGCTTGAGTGCCAGGCGTACCTGGTTGATGGTGAGCATGCGGAAATGGGTGTTCACAATGTGAGAGTTGAGGACTGATAGATCTACCACCGGCCTCATAGCAGCGCAGTCCTTCTTTGGGACCAGAAACACATGAGACAGAAATACCTTTTGTGTAGAAGATATTTCCTTGATAACGCCTTCCTCGTGCATGGACATGATCACTTGGGCCACTTCCTGAGACACTGGTCGCTGTCGGGGAGGGCACCTGAGAGGAGGCCTGGACCTCCACCTCCAAGTCAGACCCTTCTTGACCACCCGACGCGCCCACGACCGGCGGGGCCATTGCCGGTAGTGGGGGCGGAAGAAGCCGGTGCGGGCGCCTTGCGTCAGGCCCATCACCGCTTCGACGAGATGGTCGGGCGAGGGAAGAGGGGACTGGCCAGGAGGAACTACGCGTTTTTTGGCGTGGAGCCCCTCTTGGACTTATCGTAGTGGGAGCTAGAGCCACCACGTCCCCCTCCAGACGTCCCCCCGCCCCGCCGAAACGACGGACGAGCCTCACGCTCCGGCCTATCCCCCTCCAGGCTGTGTCTGGCAGCGGAGGAACTGGGGCCCTGCGCCTGCCAGCGCCGCATCACCTCTTGACGGGGACGGCGATCCGGGGACTGACGACCACGGAAGGCGGGTACACCACGCCAGTCCCCTGGCCACACCTCTAGCCTGGCGCCCTCTGCCGGCGACAGACCTGCCCCCGCGTCCGCGGGTGGAGGAGGATGAAGTGGGCTTCGCCACCACCTTCCGTTGAGCAGAGTATGTGTCACTCTGCGCCAGTAAGAAAGCTCCTTGCCAAGCCTCCTCAGGGAACAGTCCAGGGGTCAGAAGGTCAGTCAGTAGGAGGCGGTTGCGGACGTCGGCAGGGGTCTTCTTACAGAAAGCCACCCGAAGTTGTTGACGGCAACGAGTGGCTTCATGGAGGGAGTGGCGGATGTCCTGAACAGGGTTGAGGGCAAGCTGCAGGGCGATCCGTCGGACATGCTCAAAACCTTGGCGATGATCAGCCGATTCCAGCGACTCAATAAGGCGGAGGTGAACCCGCGCTAGTTCCAACTGAGCAAGAAGAGTTGAAAGTTGGCGCGCCGCTCGCTGACGGAACTTAAAGTCCCGGTCCAGTGGCGCCTTCTCCGGTGCCGTGAAAAAGGAACACGGAAGGGGGCCCACCGACAGTTTGGGAGCATTGAGCCACTCCCACACAGGCAGAGGGAAGCCCGAGGAGGTAAGGAGCATGCCCGACAGAAAAGAGGATTCCATGGATGGGATGGCCGGCAAGGTCTCAGCCATGGACTGACCAAACTCCACTGCCTCACGGATCCATTCACCCCAGGGACCCGGACAGATGTGCGGGAGTTCGAGCATCAGGACCCCGTCCCGATCTCGCACATACCTGAGGTACGGCGTCCCCGAGATGGCAGAGAGGGAGTGGACATCCGCAGACAGGTCTTGGCGGGAGTAGTCAGCCCAGGGCTTGGTGGCAGTGTAAGGCAAGACCGACGGATGATATGAAAAATACCGCATGTCTTTCCGGTTAGGGTACACCCTCACATCGACCTCAGGGACCAGACCCTGTGGAGTAATGGCCCTGAAGACGTTTTTCTCATTCACCTGTATAGCCCAGCCCTCCGGCACAGCCCGCTCTCCGGCCGGCAGGTGGACCGCCCCCTCAGGGTTGGAGGCGACCACAGCTCTCCAAGCAACAGAATCCCCATACAGGGATGGCATCTTGACTTTGGGGATCTTAAACTTGGAGAGAGGCGGCACAGAGAGGGGGTGAGAGAACAACCCCAAACCCTGGCCCGGGAGAACAACGGGCCAGAGAGGAGTCGTAGGCAGTGTCGGAGGTGCAGGTGACGAAGTAGATGATGTCAACGGTACCACGACCGGGAGAGCAGGCCGAGATGGGATGTGGTCGGCAACAGGAGGGAGAGGAGCCACAAGCGGAGTCTGCAGAGGCACCGGGTTAGTAGTACCCAACCGGGAGACCACTGCATCCATGGCCGCCGTGACAGAGGAGAGGATGTCTGCCTTATTGGAGGCCATCTCAAGACGAAGAGACGCCAACTCCGCCCGTAACTCCGTCTCCGCAGCAGGAGGGAAGGACGTCTGTAGAGGAGACAGGGAACCAGCCTCACTGGGCCCACGGGCCCCATGGTCCGTGAGCGGGGAGAACTCAGGGGACGGTGGAGAGGACTGTGCCGCCACGTCGGGGTCTTCCTGGCCCGAATCAGGTGCACCGTCCGAAGACGAGTCGACCCCCACATCCTCGTCCTCCAGCCGATCAAAATCCGCAACCTCCATCTCAAGAACATCTTCTAAATGGTCAGGGAGACGAGGAGGAGACTGCTGGCCACAAGGGATCGAGGCGTCGGAACCTCCAGGTTGAGGAGGAGGCGTGGAGGGCATCGCCGCCGGTACCACCACAGCCGGGCCCGCCATAGGGAAGAGGCCGGGACCCCTCACAGGCTGGGAGGCAGGCAGAGGCTCGAACTCCACCCCACCAGTGGCAGAAGACGGTGCAGGATGGAGAACGACCTCCTCGGCAGGCGGGGCAGGACGGCGTTTGGCCCTGAAGACCGTGGAAGCCTGCGAAGGAGGGGGGCTCATCCTGAGGTGAGGAGAAGCAAGACGGGGTCGACCAGCAGGGGACCTGCCAAGTAGGATTTCCCTTCTTAATATACCCAGTACTGATATATAGGAAAATATTAAGATTACTTTATCACGCCGTGGTGTATTGTGTTAAAAGCTTGGACACATGTTTTATATATATATATATATATACCGTACATATATTAGCAGTGTCTCACACCTTCATCAGCAAGTTCAAGTTATTTGGACATTCGGTCAATAAAGATTTTAGATTTAAAAATGGAATAAAAAAGAGCTGCAAGTTGTTCAGTGTATGATAATATTTAATTACCGGCAACAATAAATCCACACATAACTACCGGTATCACAGTGTATTCCCCAAGGCCTTTAAAGTATGATGATTTACACTGTAGGCCTACAGTGTATACTAGCATTGTGTGGTATTGCATAGTGTTCTTTTATTTCAAAACTTTAAAAGCGTTATTTCCACATAGCGATTTTGATAACTTCTTTTGCCTTTATATTGTGTTGTCCCTGTTTAGGTTTGTTTATTTTGCAAGTTTTACATTATAAATTCTTTATAATGTAGTGAAAATATGTATATATATTTTTTCCAGAGCAACTTGAACAATAAAGGTTTGCCTGACTCAACCACAGCAGTTGTCAACCTGGCTGGTCAGAACGTGTTAGACCCAACACGACGATGGTCTGAAGGTTTTAAACAAAATGTATGGGCTTCAAGAGTAAACACTACAAGGTAACATATATAGTTACAGTACCGGTACTATGCAGTGTATACAATACTTATACTCGGTTTCTTTTCAACTGACGGTAAATTGCAGAGTTCCCATCAAGATTTCTCAGTTATTTTGAAGATTTTGTAGTGAAATATGGTACTAATTATATAAACATGGTCTTAACCCCTACTGTACCATAGGATACAGTAATAAATTCCACCCCAGTCCCAAGCAATGTGGCCAAAATAGCAAGATAGAACAACCTCCCACCTCAAAAGATGAAGGAATACTGGCTCTCCCAGCCTGCAGAGCGTTGGGATATACTGTAAACTGAGAAGTGTTGCCAACTCTAGAGCAGTGCTCAAACGGTCGTGGTACCTGGCACTGCCTGATACTGGCAGTTGCAAGGAAAATACATTACTGACGGCTCACTTCCGTCGCTGGACTGGGGAGTGACTTATCTACTGACGGCTCCCTGCCGTCGCTAGTACAGAAGGGGTTAGCATGATACAGAGACAGTAAATGTAGTTTCATATTTTTCCATTAAGTATTGATAATGTAGCTGCTAAATGATTCAATTTATCGCCAGCTGAAAAGAAACAGAGTATATATTTTTTAAAGATTTCAAATACTGTAATGATGTTATAAATCATTAGCTGTTTCAAGGCAGACTTTGTATGTTTTGCATTTATGCTTTGGTCACCTGATAAATGCTCTCCTTGTTGCACAGTCGGTTGCAAAACTATCATGCTATAGAGGTTTAAATAGTCCTAGTATATTTGTAATTGTACAGTTCAACCCATTAGCAATTTTCACTCATATTCACTCTTCGGTCTTGATAGCCTAATGCTTAGTGTGTGGAATTTCGGTGTGAGTATCCTAGGTTTGAGTCCTTGGAGTACCACATGTATTCATTGATTTCATTAATTAGGTTTATTTGTAAGTTAATTGTTGGGTTGGTGAAAAACAATATGAATTTACCCATTTCTCACAAACTTTTTTACCTACACGTTGTTGTTGTTGTTGTTGTTCCCTAAGCTGCCTGGCCAAACAGCCCCGAGTCCCTGAGAAAGGCCATGGCCATGATTGGGCTTTCCCACAGAGCTCTCATTGAGTGTAGATTGTGTTGTTGGCGTAAGTGGTTGTGTGAAATGCAGTCTTCTATGATGTGTTTAATGGTATGGGGTGCTGTGTTACATCCCGGGCAGGCGTCGACAACGGAGTCATCCAGTCTCTTCTGATAGCTCAGGAGAGCTGGATGGTGTCCGCATCTCAGCCTGGCCAGGTGGACTCTGTCCTCGCGAGGAAGGGAGGATTCGGAAGGATGGATTTCGGGAGGTCGTGCATGCAGCTGCGTGTTGTCTGTGAGTGAGTGGATGGATCGGTGAGAGATATGAGTATGGATGTGCTTCTGGAAGTTGGTTCGGGGTGGGCAGGGAGGGAGAGAGGACAATAATTGTGTGTGATACCGTGTGCTGGGTGTTGTTTTGATATTTCTTGGTGTCTGTGGGTGTGTTGCCATGTAGTTTTGTGGGTGGTCTTGGTACGTGGAGGCTGCTGCCAGGAATTGAGTGACTCTCATGTCCAGATGGTCTTTGACTTTGAGGATTTTGGTTTCTTGATGTAGGTGATCTGTGGGTGCAGTAGCTGTGCAGCCTGTAATGATCTTCAGGGCTTTGTTTTGAATAGTCTGTAAGGTCTTATGATGTGTTTCAGCTAGGTTAGAAGCCCAGGCTGGGCTTGCGTATTCCATCACTGATCTTATGTATTGTTTATATACTGTGGTGGTAGTTTCTTTGTTGTGTCCAAATTTTGTGTGAGCAAGTGACCTGAGGGCGTTAAGTCTGGGTGTCAGTTTCTTTTTAATGTTTGTGGTGTGTTGTTTGAATGTCATATGAGTATCATATGTTACTCCTAGGATTTTGGGTGTGTGTGTATGTGTTAGGGGTGTGTTGTTTATGGTGAGTTGAGGGATGTATTCGTGTTCTCCTGTCCAACTTGTGAGCAGGGTTGCGGTGGATTTGGCTGGGGCTAGATTAAGTCTGTTTGTAGTGCACCAGCCATGTAGTGTGTTGAGATAGGGTTGAAGGAGATCTGTTGCTCTTTTTGGGTCATGGTGTGTGCATGTGAGTGTTATGTCATCTGCATAGGAGGCTAAGTTTATTTGGGGCGTATTGGGTGTAGTTATATCGTGCATGTACAGATTGAAGAGTGCGGGCGATAAGACGGATCCTTGTGGGACTCCGTTTGGAAAGTTTCTGATTTTAGATGACTGACCGGCAAAAGATACGTGTGCACATCTGCCTGCTAGGAAGTTGGCCAGCCACCGTTTTGTGTTGTTGTGCATGTTTGTGTTGTAGATTTTGTTTGTTAGGTTGTGGCGGGGGATGGCATCGAAGGCTTTACTAATGTCGAGTGTGGCTAATAGTGATCTGTGTGGTGGTCTAGCTGAGTTGATGCCGTCGAAAGCTCTTTGTGTAAGGTCTGTGAGAAGAGTGTTTGTGGAGTGCAGTGGCCTAAAGCCATGTTGTGTTGGAGCTAGGGGTAGGTCAGGTGTAATTAGTTGTAATACTAGGTGTTCCATGACTTTGGAGGGGGAGCAAAGGATTGTGATGGGGCGGTGCGAGGAGGGTAGCGTGGGGTCTTTGTTGGGTTTGGGGAATGTGATGATGATACCATGCTTCCAAATGTCTGGTATTGTGTTGTGTGAATAGCTCTAGTTTGATATGTTAGTGAGTGCTTGTATGCCTTGTGGTCCCAGGTGTCTGAGGTGTATGTTGCTTATGTTGTCTAGGCCACAGGCGGCTGAGTGCTTGAGATTGTTGATGATATGCTTTGTCTGGTGATTGGTGAAGGGTGTATAGTCAGGGTCTGTGGGGAATTGTCTCTTACGTTGGATGACACGTCGGTCGTCTTTGTGAGGTTTTAGGTGGCTGACATGTGAAAAGTGATTGATGAGAGTGTTTGCTTGTTGTTTACATGAAGGAGTAGAGTCTGTTGTTGTGATTGCAGCATGTGATTGTGTTGTGTTGCTGTTGGAAAGGGTGATGCTGTTTAGTGTTTTGTAGAGTTTTTGGGGTTTGTTTTGTGATCAAGTGTTTGTAGGAAGTTATTCCAATTTAGTTTTTGTTGTTCTTGTATTTTGTTGTTAGTTTGGGTGTTGAGTGCTTGAATTTGTTGTGTGATGTCTTGTGTGTGGGGTGCTGGGGAGTGTTTCAGTATGTCGCGTTGTCTGATGAGGTTTTGAATTTCTGGGTGTGAAGTTGGGGTTGTGTCTTTTTCTGTTACCTCTTGGAATGTGTTTCTTGTCAGCGTTTTGGATAGTTTTATTGAGTATGTGTACAGCATTTTTGATTTTAGTGATGGGTGTACTGTTTAGAGTTGTGAAGTGTTGTTCTGTCTCATTTGTGAATGCTTCCCAGTTAGCTCTTTTATAATTGGTGTATGTGTGTTTGTGGCTAGCTGGGGTGAGTCTGGTTTTGGTGGTGATAATGATCGGGAGGTGGTCAGAGCCTAAGGTTCTGACCACCCTCCAGGATATTGTGGGGGCGAGTTCTGGGGAGCAAAAGGTGATGTCTGGAGATGATGGTTTATAGAGGGCTTGGTGAGGAATATGGGTATGTTGATGGATGTCGTTAAGGATGATGAGGTTATCGGTTTGGTTTTGTAGTACCAGCCCTCTGTCTGTGTCGGAGTTGTCGACAAACCAGGCCGACGTCTTGGCGTTGAAGTACCTACAGGTACTTGGCTGAAGCTATAGAAAACTCAAATGTTAAGCCCAAGGTGTTTGTTTACAATGTTTCATCCTCAGGTGTTGGTGAGTCACGCCATATTTTTGTTTGAAGTATTTGATATCCTATCTATCTATCTCTCTATCTATCTATCTATCTATCTATCTATCTATATAATATACTCAGGCACATACCCCTTATTTATTTATTTTTAGCTTTTGACCGACTCGAGACAGAGCCCGAACAGGGACAAGACAACACAACACAACCCAGAGACCCAGGCCCATTTGGGGTCTCCAACAAGATTCCCAGGTCCCAGACCTCCCGGAATGGTTCCGGTCTTAGCTGGCAAACATGTAGCGAAGCTCTACCACCACAAGTCCGCCCACCATGCACCGGCTCCCTGGGCCAGGCGCCTGACGGACTATTATCTAGTCCAACTGGTGCCCGACCCCCTATCCCAAACGACCGTGTTTTCACTCATCTATTCACAAGCATTCTCCATTCATTCCTATTTATTACCAATTCTCTTGCCTGATCTATAGTCATTCCTCTATCTTCCAACGCTTGTCCTACACAGTCTCTCCATCTCAATGGAGGTCTTCCTGCCCTTCTATCTCCCCTTGTATCTGACTCACATAATCTCTTTGTAAGCCTTTCATTTTCCATTCGCTCAACATGTCCATACCAGCACAGCACCCTTCTGTCCACTATGGCCGACAAATGTTCCTGCTGCCCCACTCTCCTACATATCTCTTCATTCCTCAATCTCTCTTGATATTGTTGATAATAATTTCCCAACCTTGTTTGTTAACCCCTTTATGTAGCTAATAGATGGTAAAAATTGACACCATAATGATTGAAAGCTTTAAGAATATCATATACTGTACACACATATAATCTCTGCAAACCTCTTCAGGCTACTACCCAGCCGGGAAGGAGGAGGTGTACGACGAGAGTGGCCCCGGGGGAGACTTTGACTTTTTGTCCCGCCTGTGTACTGAGTGGGAGAATGCTGCCACACTACCAGACAATGTGGGGGTTAGAATGGTCAAGGTTAGAACAGGTGAGCTTAATGGTCAGATTTATTCATAGATAGCGCAGTTGGAATGTATGTACATGCTCAGATTAATATGCAGGATTCGAAACTGCATAATAAATCGTAGGCTTGTGCATATTTCTTTAACCCGTGGAGCCCCGGCTAGTTTTGTAATGTTTGTTCACCAGAACCCGGCCGGTTTTCAAAAAATGGTTTTATTCCAGAAACAAGAGCGAATGGGTTAGGAATGAAGGAAAAACCACGAAAAAACGCTCAAAAAGCTTAAAGAATGGTCCTACAGAGCCCCCGAAAACGTATTTTACAAGAGTAAAAAATTTAAAGCAATTACCCCAAAAAACAGGTTATTGCGCGCTCACACGCACGCACGTGGACTTTGAGAGTTTTCAACCATCGGCACGGTTGCGTGGGATACGTACACAGTTCCCATACAAATCTGAGCCCTCTCGAGTGGCTACACCTGAGGATACGGTCGGAGCAATTAGGGTGACTCGTCAGACGCGTCGCTGGGGCTGTGCGTTACATACATCGCCGACGTGTCAGACGCGTTGCTGGGGCTGTACAGGTTAACTGTCTTGATAGTGTAATGCATTAGTGTGCGGAATTTCGATGCGAGTATCCTAGGTTCGAGTCCCTGGAGTGCCACATGTATTCTATCTATCTATCTATTGCCTGACGCCGTGATCCCCGAAGGGGTGGCCACGAACTAACCGCCCCCATGCACCTCTGTCCCCAGTCAGTCGACACCCCTCCCCCCATCCAGCACCGCCTTCGTTCATGTAGTTCCTCACTCCATCCTTCCACCTCATATTCGGTCTACCTCTCCCCCTCTGTCCCTCCACCTCGCTCTCGTACACCCTCTTAGTCATTCTCTCGCTTTCCATACGTTCCATATGGCCGAACCATCTCAAGTTGTTCCTTTTCACACTTTCCAGCACATCTACCTCCACACCACACCTCCTTCTTACTTCCTCATTAGTCTGTCTATCCCTCCATGTAACTCCGCACGCACTCCTTAAGTAATTCATTTCCACTGCTCTCACTCTTGGTCTGAGTCTCTCAACCAACGTCCATGCTTCGCTTCCGTAAGTCAGTGTCGGGATTACCACACTGTCATGCAAGGACTTCTTCACTTCCATACTGACCACCCTATTTCTTGTTACTGCTTTTAGCGTTCCTACAACCCTCTTCCCCTGTTGTACCCTCTCCCGCACCTCTTCATCCATAGTCCCATCTTTACTCAACACACTGCCCAGATACTTAAAAGAGTTGACTATCTCCATAGCCTGACCGTTCAGCTTCACCTCACACTCTGTGACTTCACCCCTTTCGAAGACCATAACCTTGCTCTTCCCCGTATTTACCTTCAAATTCCGTTTTTCGCACACTGTTCCAAACTCATTTACCAGACCCTGCAACTCCCATTCATTATCACTCATCAGAACTGTATCATCCGCAAACAGCAGTATAGGTAGCTTCCACTCAATTCCCTCCCTTTTCAGCGATACACCAACATCCACTGCTCTTGATAGTATTTCTTTCATAACTCCATCCATATATACAGTAAACAACCACGGGGACATAACACACCCCTGTTTCAAACCAACATTCAGGTCAAAGAACTCGCTCTGCTCACTCTCCACACGTACTGCCGCCTTTGCACCCTCATACATGCTCTTCACTGCTTTCAGCAACTTGCCCTCTACTCCGTATATTCTAAGTACTTTCCACAAACCTTCTCTATCCACTCTGTCATAGGCCTTCTCCAAGTCCATAAAGGCAACATACACCTTTGTTTCTTCTCCAGATACTTCTCCACAACACAATTCAGGGTAAAAATCTGATCTACACATCCTCTTCCCTTCCTAAAACCTCCCTGCTCGTCGCCTATCCATTTCTCCGTTCTCACTCTCACTCTCTCAATCACTACCCTACTGTATACCTTCCCTACTACGCTTAGAAGACATATTCCTCGGTGGTTACCACACACTCCTCTTTCCCCTTTGCCCTTATATAGGGGGACTATTATGCCAGTCTTCCAGTCATCGGGTGCACTCCCCTTCTCCCATGCTAGTTTGCACATTTTCCATACCCATTCTATCACTATCTCACCACCATACCTCAACATTTCCCCACACACTCCATCTGTTCCTGGTGCTTTCCCCAACTTCACTCTTTTCATGGCTTCCCACACTTCTGACCTCCTGATCCCCACCTCCTCCTCCACTACTTCTCTTCTTCTCCCTCCCATACCATATCCAGCTATGTTTGCTGGCTCTTCATTCCTTCATTTAGCAACTCACTGAAGTACTCCCTCCATCTTTCGACTCTCTCTTGCTTCTCGGCTAGCATTCTCCCATTCTTATCTTTCACACCCTTACTGTTTCCCTTGCTACCTTCCCTAACTTTCTTGACTTCTTTCCAGAACAGTTTCTTACTCTCCCTCCATTTTACACTCAGATTCCTTCCAAATTCCTCATCTACTCTTCTCTTACTTTCCTTCACTACTCTCTTCACCACCCTCTTACTCTCCACGTACCTTTGCCACATGTATTGCTTGATTTCATTAATTGAGTTTAGAGGTGAAGTTGGTTGGTGGAAAAACATAATAATAGTTCAGGTGTTAAGTTCAACATACAAGTTTATAATTAAAGTACTAATAATTGTCCTATTATTGCCTGGGATAGAAAATAGTTTGAAAGAAAAACTCATGATAAAGATAAAACAGGTCAAGGTTAGTTCATAATTATATACATACAAGTCCCTATAACAAGGGCACGTCCTAGCCCTGTTAAACAAGGAAGTGCATAGCGTTAAAAACTGCATTGGTAGTTGGGGACACTCCATAATGTTTTAGTCTAAGAATGCATCTTTGCCGGTCAGTAAACCAGTCACACTTTATAGCATTGTATCCCTATAATCCAGGGGCAACAGTAAAGACATATATCCTTGTAGACTGAAATTGTACTTCTTCTTGATCACTCGGTTATTATATAGATAGATAGATAGATAAATAAATAGAACATAATACCCCCCTTAATATTAATAGCTTACCTCCCTCTCAGGTATGGTGTTGGGTCGACAAGGTGGGATGATCCAGCAACTGTTTATACCTTTCTTCATGGGTGTTGGTGGCCCCGTCGGCAGCGGAGACCAAGCCATGCCCTGGATCCATATTAAAGACATCGTTGGCATCTTCATACACGCCATAGAAGCGGATAATGTGACGGGAGTAATCAATGGAGTCGCCCCGCAGATAATAACCAACAAGGATTTTCCCAAAGCGTTCGGTCAGGCGCTATGGAGGTCGTCGTTTTTGCCGCTGCCGACGTTTGTGTTGAATGTGCTGTTCAGCGAGGAGAGAGCCAAGATCATGACAGAGGGACAGAAGGTGGAGCCAAGAAAAGCTTTACAAACTGGCTATTCTTTTAAGTACCCAGATATAGCAGACGCAGCCAAAGAATTCTCAAAGTTAATATATGTAGATGATAACAGCACCTGGTGATTCATATTTTTTCACCAACCAACTTTACTTCTAAACTCAATTAATCTATCTATCTATTTACTCTGGCCCAATTCCCATTTTTTGTTTGTCTTTTTTAATGAAATCAACAAATACATGTGGCATTCCAAGGACTCAAACCTAGGATACTCACACCAAAATTCAGCACATGGCCTTCCTTAGGGACTCGGAGCTGTTCGGCCAGGCAGCTTAGGAAACGAAAACAACAACAATGGGTCTATCAGATGACCACTTTATTGTTTTATTCAAGCTAAAGCCACACAATTTTACTTCGCTTAAGGGGAGATGAGCCGGTTTTCTGGACCACTTTCTCCCTCATGTTTAGCCCCATTAGTTTTCAGATGTTAAGATGTTTGGCCCATTAGTTTGTCAATTTTAAGACCTTTCGCCCCATTTCTTTGGCAATATTTAGACCTTTCGTGCTATTTAGGTGTCGATTTTTTCCCTGGTGAATTTAATGCATTTATCAAGAAGTGCACAATTTCTACAATTTCTGTCGTTTATCAGCTGTACTGTACTATAATAAAAAACAAAACATGGTCTTGGATGTTAATAAATTTGTTAAAACAGTTTTCCATATCAAGTGAATGACAATTTAATACTTAAGACGGTATCACACGAGCGCTTTTTCCCTCAACATTTATCCTCAACACTGGTCTGGCAGCTTTTGCATTAAACTTTTTATATAATTGTCACCTAAATCATTCTATCGTCAGTCTAGTTTTTGTTACCAGTGCAAAATACTCCAGAAATGTTGCCAGAAATTTTTTGACCATGGATTGTTGAGTATAAAAGCTCTCGTGTGATACCGGCTTTGAGCCGGTATCACACGAGAGCTTTTATACTCAACATTCAATAATCAACATTTTTCTGGCAACATTTCTGGAATACTTTACACTGGTATCGGAAACTAGACTGGTGATAGATGAATTTAGATGACATAAATATTTGAAATGTTGACCTCATAAGCTGCCAGACCAGTGTTGAGGGAAAAGGCGCTCGTGTGACACCGGCTATACTGTAAATACATACAGTGCTATACTATCAAATAGGCTGTGTGAAAACTTACTATGTTTCATTTCAATACAGTATATACATGAATCTCAACAACTTAAGGGGGGTCACAGGCTTCTTTTATCTTTCTCTCCTTTTCTCTCTTTCCCTGGCTTGTATCCATTCGGCCCCAATCAGCCAACTGTTTTAAGACGTTTATCCCCATCCAGGTGTCGATTTCTTCCTGGCGAGGGATAGCGAGCCAGCATTGTATGAAGAAATCCGGCTTCGCCGGAGACATTTTTTATCGAAAAATGTACAAATTTAGCTTGCTGTCTAAACAAAAATATATATATATGCTGGCTCACTGCCGCTCGCCAGGAAAATATTGACACCTGGATGTGGGTAAATGTCTTAAAACAGTAGGCTGAATGGGGCTGAATGGATACAAGCCAAAGAGAGAGGGAGAGAGAGAGAAAAAAAGCGAGGTGGGCCCCCTTAACTGAAATGCATGCTGAACACAGCAAACAAAATATTAATTGTATACTGTACTGTAAATGTTCTCCCTACTTATTAATATTAATTATATACTGTACTGTAAATGTTCTCCCTACTTATTAATGTTAATTGTATACTGTACTGTAAATGTTCTCCCTACTTATTAATATTAATTGTATACTGTACTGTAAATGTTCTCCTACTTATTAATATTAATTGTATACTGTACTGTAAATGTTCTCCCTACTTATTAATGTTAATTGTATACTGTACTGTAAATGTTCTCCCTACTTATTAATATTAATTGTATACTGTACTGTAAATGTTCTCCCTACTTATTAATATTAATTGTATACTGTACTGTAAATGTTCTCCCTACTTATTAATGTTAATTGTATACTGTACTGTAAATGTTCTCCCTACTTATTAATATTAATTGTATACTGTACTGTAAATGTTCTCCCTACTTATTAATATTAATTGTATACTGTACTGTAAATGTTCTCCCTACTTATTAATGTTAATTGTATACTGTACTGTAAATGTTCTCCCTACTTATTAGTATTAATTGTATACTGTACTGTAAATGTTCTCCCTACTTATTAATATTAATTGTATACTGTACTGTAAATGTTCTCCCTACTTATTAATATTAATTGTATACTGTACTGTAAATGTTCTCCCTACTTATTAATATTAATTGTATACTGTACTGTAAATGTTCTCCCTACTTATTAATATTAATTGTATACTGTACTGTAAATGTTCTCCCTACTTATTAATATTAATTGTATACTGTACTGTAAATGTTCTCCCTACTTATTAATATTAATTGTATACTGTACTGTAAATGTTCTCCCTACTTATTAATATTAATTGTATACTGTACTGTAAATGTTCTCCCTACTTATTAATATTAATTGTATACTGTACTGTAAATGTTCTCCCTACTTATTAATATTAATTGTATACTGTACTGTAAATGTTCTCCCTACTTATTAATGTTAATTGTATACTGTACTGTAAATGTTCTCCCTACTTATTAGTATTAATTGTATACTGTACTGTAAATGTTCTCCCTACTTATTAATGTTAATTGTATACTGTACTGTAAATGTTCTCCCTACTTATTAGTATTAATTGTATACTGTACTGTAAATGTTCTCCCTACTTATTAATATTAATTGTATACTGTACTGTAAATGTTCTCCCTACTTATTAATATTAATTGTATACTGTACTGTAAATGTTCTCCCTACTTATTAATATTAATTGTATACTGTACTGTAAATGTTCTCCCTACTTATTAATATTAATTGTATACTGTACTGTAAATGTTCTCCCTACTTATTAATATTAATTGTATACTGTACTGTAAATGTTCTCCCTACTTATTAATATTAATTGTATACTGTACTGTAAATGTTCTCCCTACTTATTAATATTAATTGTATACTGTACTGTAAATGTTCTCCCTACTTATTAATATTAATTGTATACTGTACTGTAAATGTTCTCCCTACTTATTAATATTAATTGTATACTGTACTGTAAATGTTCTCCCTACTTATTAATATTAATTGTATACTGTACTGTAAATGTTCTCCCTACTTATTAATGTTAATTGTATACTGTACTGTAAATGTTCTCCCTACTTATTAGTATTAATTGTATACTGTACTGTAAATGTTCTCCCTACTTATTAATGTTAATTGTATACTGTACTGTAAATGTTCTCCCTACTTATTAGTATTAATTGTATACTGTACTGTAAATGTTCTCCCTACTTATTAATATTAATTGTATACTGTACTGTAAATGTTCTCCCTACTTATTAATATTAATTGTATACTGTACTGTAAATGTTCTCCCTACTTATTAATATTAATTGTATACTGTACTGTAAATGTTCTCCCTACTTATTAATATTAATTGTATACTGTACTGTAAATGTTCTCCCTACTTATTAATATTAATTGTATACTGTACTGTAAATGTTCTCCCTACTTATTAATATTAATTGTATACTGTACTGTAAATGTTCTCCCTACTTATTAATATTAATTGTATACTGTACTGTAAATGTTCTCCCTACTTATTAATATTAATGTATACTGTACTGTAAATGTTCTCCCTACTTATTAATGTTAATTGTATACTGTACTGTAAATGTTCTCCCTACTTATTAGTATTAATTGTATACTGTACTGTAAATGTTCTCCCTACTTATTAATGTTAATTGTATACTGTACTGTAAATGTTCTCCCTACTTATTAGTATTAATTGTATACTGTACTGTAAATGTTCTCCCTACTTATTAATAATTGTATACTGTACTGTAAATGTTCTCCCTACTTATATTAATTGTATACTGTACTGTAAATGTTCTCCCTACTTATTAATATTAATTGTATACTGTACTGTAAATGTTCTCCCTACTTATTAATATTAATTGTATACTGTACTGTAAATGTTCTCCCTACTTATTAATATTAATTGTATACTGTACTGTAAATGTTCTCCCTACTTATTAATATTAATTGTATACTGTACTGTAAATGTTCTCCCTACTTATTAATATTAATTGTATACTGTACTGTAAATGTTCTCCCTACTTATTTTCCAGCTACCGGTAATATTGTAATTATATTGTATAATAAAGTTTATGACAAAATAGAATGTTTTAGCATACTTTGCCTTTGAAATTATACACACCCACCATATGTAAATTAAAATGTAAAACTTGCAAAATAAACAAACCAAAACTGGGACGATACAAGATAAATGCAAAAGAACTAATCAAAATCGCTATGTGGAAATAATATTCAGAGCTAGTTCTGTTGCATCTCCTCCTAAGAACAGTACACTCTATCTGTACATAGCATAATATTCAGTGCTAGTTCTGTTGCATCTCCTCCTAAGAACAGTACACTCTATCTGTACATAGCATAATATTCAGTGCTAGTTCTGTTGCATCTCCTCCTAAGAACAGTACACTCTATCTGTACATAGCATAATATTCAGTGCTAGTTCTGTTGCATCTCCTCCTAAGAACAGTACACTCTATCTGTACATAGCATAATATTCAGTGCTAGTTCTGTTGCATCTCCTCCTAAGAACAGTACACTCTATCTGTACATAGCATAATATTCAGTGCTAGTTCTGTTGCATCTCCTCCTAAGAACAGTACACTCTATCTGTACATAGCATAATATTCAGTGCTAGTTCTGTTGCATCTCCTCCTAAGAACAGTACACTCTATCTGTACATAGCATAATATTCAGTGCTAGTTCTGTTGCATCTCCTCCTAAGAACAGTACACTCTATCTGTACATAGCATAATATTCAGTGCTAGTTCTGTTGCATCTCCTCCTAAGAACAGTACACTCTATCTGTACATAGCATAATATTCAGTGCTAGTTCTGTTGCATCTCCTCCTAAGAACAGTACACTCTATCTGTACATAGCATAATATTCAGTGCTAGTTCTGTTGCATCTCCTCCTAAGAACAGTACACTCTATCTGTACATAGCATAATATTCAGTGCTAGTTCTGTTGCATCTCCTCCTAAGAACACTAGTACACTCTATCTGTACATAGCATAATATTCAGTGCTAGTTCTGTTGCATCTCCTCCTAAGAACAGTACACTCTATCTGTACATAGCATAATATTCAGTGCTAGTTCTGTTGCATCTCTGGCTTGTATCTATTCGGCCCCTTTCAGCCAACTGTTTTAGGACATTTATCCCCATCCAGGTGTCAATTTCTTTGTATGGAGAAATCCGGCTTCGCCGGAGAAATTTTTCTATCGAAAAATTTACAAATTTAGCTTGCTGTCAAAACAAAAATATATATATGATGGCTCGCTACCGCTCGCCAGGAAAATATTGACACCTGGATATATATGGGGGTAAATGTCTTAAAACAGTAGGCTGAATGGGGCCGAATGGATACAAGCCAGAGAGAGAGGGAGAGAAAGAGAATAAAAAATGCGAGGTGGACTCCCTCAAGTACAAAAGTAGTATCTTATCGTACTTACCGAAGACGGAATTATCTGGCTTGGAGAGTTGACCATATGGGCCGGCCTTAACCCCTTCTTTACCGGCTAAATCTTTTATCATTTGTCCTGGCTACTATTAGACGATTTTATGCAGTTTAAAAAGGGTCTCCAGCAGCTAACAGGCTTCTAACTATCTCGCTTAACCCTTTGACTACCACAGATCCTTCATAAATGGCACCAAATCGTCTATATATAGCTACAATAAAATAAAAGAGACGACGCCGGTACAGAAGGGGTTAACAGAGTCCATATAGTGCCGGGTTCCAAGTCGACCAAGATATCGCGGGGGACATAGTGTTGGTAGCTGGATCCCTCGTTGAAGTAGACGTTAATCCTCTCCAGCTGTAGTAAGTGCAGGGGACATAGTGTTGGTAGCTGGATCCCTCGTTGAAGTAGACGTTAATCCTCTCCAGCTGTAGTAAGTGCGGGGGACATAGTGTTGGTAGCTGGATCCCTCGTTGAAGTAGATGTTAATCCTCTCCAGCTGAAGTAAGTGCGGGGGACATAGTGTTGGTAGCTGGATCCCTCGTTGAAGTAGATGTTAATCCTCTCCAGCTGTAGTAAGTGCGGGGGACATAGTGTTGGTAGCTGGATCCCTCGTTGAAGTAGACGTTAATACTCTCCAGCTGTAGTAAGTGGGGGGAACATAGTGTTGGTAGCTGGATCTCTCATTGAAGTAGACGTTAATCCTCTCCAGCTGTAGTAAGTGCGGGGGACATGGTGTTGGTAGCTGGATCCTCGTTGAAGTAGACATTAATCCTCTCCAGCTGTAGTAAGTGCAGGGGACATAGTGTTGGTAGCTGGATCCCTCGTTGAAGTAGACGTTAATCCTCTCCAGCTGTAGTAAGTGCGGGGGACATAGTGTTGGTAGCTGGATCCCTCGTTGAAGTAGATGTTAATCCTCTCCAGCTGAAGTAAGTGCGGGGGACATAGTGTTGGTAGCTGGATCCCTCGTTGAAGTAGATGTTAATCCTCTCCAGCTGTAGTAAGTGCGGGGGACATAGTGTTGGTAGCTGGATCCCTCGTTGAAGTAGACGTTAATCCTCTCCAGCTGTAGTAAGTGCGGGGGACATAGTGTTGGTAGCTGGATCCCTCGTTGAAGTAGACGTTAATCCTCTGCAGCTGTAGTAAGTGCGGGGGACATAGTGTTGGTAGCTGGATCCCTCGTTGAAGTAGACGTTAATCCTCTCCAGCTGTAGTAAGTGCGGGGGACATAGTGTTGGTAGCTGGATCCCTCGTTGAAGTAGATGTTAATCCTCTCCAGCTGTGCTAAGTGCGGGGGACATAGTGTTGGTAGCTGGATCCCTCGTTGAAGTAGACGTTAATCCTCTCCAGCTGTAGTAAGTGCGGGGGACATAGAGTTGGTTGCTGGATCCCTCATTGAAGTAGACATTAATCCTCTCCAGCTGTAGTAAGTGCGGGGGACATAGTGTTGGTAGCTGGATCCCTCGTTGAAGTAGACGTTAATCCTCTCCAGCTGTAGTTCTTCAATGTCGCGGGTCACTTGATGGTACTGGCCGTTGGGGTCGATGCCATGCTCGTCACTAATGATCTCCCAGAACTGTTGGGAAAAATGTAGTTTTAGTCATCAATATCCTTTGAGACTGTCTCGAAAAATAGAAAATAAAACTAATAATAATAATAATAATAATGATAATAATAATAATAACAATAATAATAATAATAATGATAATAATAATGATAATGATAATAATAATGATAATGATAATAATAATAATAATGATAATAATAATAATAATGATAATAATAATGATAATGATAATAATAATAATAATGATAATAATAATGATAATGATAATAATAATAATAATGATAATAATAATAATAATAATAATAATAATAATAATGATAATAATAATAATAATAATAATAATAATAAAAATAGACAGAAGTAACACTAAAAACGATAAAACTTCCTCTATTCCATGAAATTAACCCCTTCTGTACCGGCGACGTTTTTTACATTTTATTTAGATATATTTAGACGATGTTATGAAGCTTAACCCTATCTGGTGCAACGTCTCGGGGGTTATTATGGTATTTTGTTTAATTATTATTGAGGGTTTTAATTGTTTTAGACATTTTCGAACAATGTGTATTTAGTTAACCCCTAGACTTGGAAAAACGCCTCTCCAGACCCCCTTCAAACTAAAAAACGTTCCCCAGACCCCCTTCAAGCTAAATAAGTAAATTTTTCAAGTCCCCTAGCTAGTAAATAAATGCCGAAAATCACTAGAATAATGAATGCCACAATCTCTACAGTATCGCTCTAAAATGGATCAAATCACTAGAATAATATGGTACAATCTCTACAGTGTCGCTCTAACATGGATCAAATCACTAGAATAATATGGTACAATCTCTACAGTATCGCTCTAACATGGATCAAATCACTAGAATAATGTGGTACAATCTCTACAGTATCGCTCTAAAATGGATCAAATCACTAGAATAATATGGTACAATCTCTACAGAAAGACAAAGAAAAAGAGGGCAAGACCATACAGTAAAAGAGAAAATATGTGAATATAATGCATCCAGTTTGAACATTACTCAATCTTTCGATTTTTTTTTGAAAAAGTGAAACTGTTCAGTATATCACTCCTACAAACTTTTTTTCCCAGACATGATTTTCGCATATTTTCTCTATTAAGCCAAATACATTCAAGCAAATAACATCTAAGCATGGCACAGACCCTATTGCAAAACCTCTTGATTCTCGCTCCACCAAGCTGCGGCATTTGCAAGAATTCTATCCCGTCTTTTTCTATTAAAACGGGTCCTTTGAGTCGCTGTCATATTACTTGGATAGGGCGTAGCATCTGGATGCAAACTTAAATACTGGTTTACTATATTTTGACTAATCTTTTCGCTCGCAACTCGATTTTTTGCTGTCCTCGTGTTCTGTTTCCTTTGGTTACGCGCAAATGGGGCGGGCTCCACCACTGGTTCATTGCAAAGTGGGGTGGGTTCCTCCACTGGTTCATCACACAGTGGGGCGAGCTGCCCCACCAGTTCATTGCAAAGTAGGGTGGGTTCCTCCACTGGTTCATCACACAGTGGCGTGGGCAGCTCCACCGGTTCATTGCAAAGTGGGGTGGGTTCCTCCACTGGTTCATCACACAGTGGGGCGTGCTGCTCCACGGATTCATCACACAGCGAGACAGGCTCCGACATATCATTGTGATGCAAAGCCCCTTGATTCTCGCTCCACCAAGCTGCGGCATTTACAAGAATTCTATCCCGTCTTTTCCTATTAAAACGGGTCCTTTGAGTCGCTGTCATATTACTTGGATAGGGCGTAGCATCTGGATGCAAACTTAAATACTGGTTTACTATATCTTGACTAATTTTTTCGCTCGCAACTCGATTTTTTGCTGTCCTCGTGTTCTGTTTCCTTTGGTTACGCGCAAATGGGGCGGGCTCCACCACTGGTTCATTGCAAAGTGGGGTGGGTTCCTCCACTGGTTCATCACACAGTGGGGCGAGCTGCTCCACCAGTTCATTGCAAAGTGGGGTGGGTTCCTCCACTGGTTCATCACACAGTGGGGCGAGCTGCTCCACCAGTTCATTGCAAAGTGGGGTGGGTTCCTCCACTGGTTCATCGCACAGTGGGGCGGGCTGCTCCACTGGTTCATTGCAAAGTGGGGTGGGTTCCTCCACTGGTTCATCACACAGTGGGGCGGGCTGCTCCACTGGTTCATCGCAAAGTGGGGTGGGTTCCTCCACTGGTTCATCGCACAGTGGGGCGAGCTGCTCCACCGGTTCATCGGAAAGTGGGGTGGGTTCCTCCACTGGTTCATCACACAGTGGGGCGAGCTCCTCCACCGATTCATTGCAAAGTGGGGTGGGTTCCTCTACTGGTTCATCACACAATGGGGTGTGCTGCTCCACCGGTTCATTGCAAAGTGGGGTGGGTTCCTCCACTGGTTCATCACACAGTGGGGCGTGCTGCTCCACCGGTTCATTGCAAAGTGAGGTGGGTTCCTCCACTGGTTCATCACACAGTGGGGCAGGCTGCTCCACCTGTTCATCACTCAGCGTGACAGGCTCCGATAAATCATTGTGATGGACGGTATAATATTTAATGAAAAAACGATCAACAGGATCCACGATGTTTTGTTTTATATCTACCGTATGTTTTTGGAGAGTTTTCCGCCCCAATTTCCACTTCAATTGTATTTTTTCAAAACCATTTTCAAATTTCACTATTACCCCTGAATCAAATTTATAACTAGCCCCCAGCCTAGGCAGAAGCTGCCAATTGCAGCTGTTAAGTACAATTCTGCTTTGTGTTTCGAAGGCTTTTCGACTATACCACTTTTTACATTTATTTTCAAGTTTAATTTGGAGTGATTCAGGTAATTTTACCAACTTTGCTGATGGCGGGGGGTAATACTCAATGGCATTAATTATTATACTTTTCATACCCTCAGACAAATGTGGTTTTTGGTCATTCGAGATCATATTTAAATTATTTACAAGTACGTTTATGGATAATTAATGAACAGAACTTGTCAATAGTACACAATTACGATTAAATAATATACTTATGATAATTTGTAAACAAATTTATCGCACACGTCTAACAAATCACCGACGAAAAAACAAAACACGTTGATCAACGACCTCGCAGAACAATACTAATACACTCCCTTCCTTGAGCGCTCCAGTTATAGCCTACTAAAATATCCACATAGAATTATGTTATTATATTGCTTCATATCAATTAACTTTTGATCTTTATTTCACATTATAAATTTTGTGTCAGTGAAAAAATAGACTATTCAATATTGCAACGGTTTCAAATAAATGATACGAGCGAAATTATTGAAAAATATATATGTAATATTCTTGAGTTACCCATATAAATTACACTTTCTATGAACACGTTCTTTAAGAAAATGTTATTTATATGGGTAACTCGTATATTAAACTTAACCAGCTCATAATTGATCAATATATTTCTATTTATTATATGTTTTTATATTTTATTTGTCAGTAATTGTTATGCCCTGTTTTTCTACAGGATTAACTTGGGTAATGTGAGTTCTAACTGACTGGGTATAGAAGGCTGCATGTACAAAACAAGGTATGAGAAACAGAGGACACAAAATAAGCACACGGTAACAAGACACACGATCACTTTTATTGATGTATCCTACACACTTCTATAGTTTCCTTGATGATGATTAATATGAAGCATAAGAAGGTATGAATAGTCTTACAGACAAATGATAGAATTGAACAACTAGCATTAAGCGGATCTGGATGGAGCCTATAGTCTCCCACTTCCAACGTTCAGGTATTAATCTTCTGATCACAGGCTTTATTCACAAGTTGATATACTGGAGACCATAAATGTTACTTATAGATTCATATTCACTATTAGATTTATCACTGGTAGCTCTGATGCACAAGTACAGTAGTAGTTCACAGACTAGATTAGACATGCGTATTTTAGAGCACGGGAATTCTAGTAACCTCAGGGGGTACTGATCTAAGTTTTATATTCTTGTATCAAAAATACATAGAACGCAAATCAGTGGGCGAACATTCAGATATCACTAGGGTTTTACTTCTATGTAATAATATCTGGATATATGGGTAATTACGAGAGTTAATATCGCCTGTTAATTAATAAACACTGATACGCTTAGCACTTCCTAATGGAATGGTTATATTTATTAGTGGCCCCTCCATCATTGACGAACATGCCTATTACATAAGGCATCCTCTTCAAACACTAATCCGCCGTAGTTTTGAATCTACCGCGCAGAGCATTTAAAAACTGAGGAGCCTTCATCATGAGCGCACGCGACCTCACTCATGGCTTCAGTCATTATGAATTGGGTTCTCACTACGAAAAAACTTCGTAAAAAATAAAAACAAAAAGAAAATAAGAATAACTATCTAATAAGCTTTCCATCATATCGTGGATGTACTTGTGTGGATCTCTGACCAGACGCTGATTCAGGCGTCATTCCTCCTTCTCTGCTCTGCGCTCAGCCTGCCCGGACGTGCCTCCCCACGCTCCGCTAGTTCCGCATTCGTTGCGTCCCTAGTGAGTTTTTTCTCATTTGTTTACTCCGGGATGTATCGAGTAAGGTTAGGATAGGCGTAGCAGGAGTGTCCTGGGCTGGTTGCCTGCAGTGCAGTGTATTTTGGGTCGTGTGTATGGGGCATCTATTTCGGATGTACCCTCGTGGTCCCGTTGTGGACATGTGAACTTTTTCACAGTTGAGTTAGTTTGTGATGCAGGCGGCTTTCACTACGTGTTAATTATTGCTGCCTTTTATCTTTCTGATGAGGTAAGCTTTGTTTTCTGACGTTCCCAGCGTATTTTTCTTCACTTAGTGAAGTTTTTTCTGGGTCCCGAGTCAGTCTTCCCTTTGTCGGAAGTATTTACTACGGTGGTGTGTTGGCGGTGGTTCCTGTTGTGATATTTCCAGTGTTTGTGTATATTTCAACATTTATTATGCCGTCTACCTAGGCCTAGCCAGCCGCTCGTAGCTTTGCCACATGTACTAGTGTTATTGTTTATTATTTATAAATATGCCCTACTGTGTCATGTGTATCCGGGTTTTAGTTGTGTATTGGCTAATTCCTCGGACTATAATTGTTTCCTGGTTTAGTTGTGTATTGGCTAATTCCACGGATTATTGAGTGACCTTGGGTTAGTCGTGCGTGGCTCTCCTCGTGTCTCTTGTTTGTTCAGATGGTGTCTGTTCAGGGTGGGTTTCCTTCCGGCGGGTTTTTCTCGGTTTCACCATGAAAAAATCCCGGCCGAGAGCCGTGTTGGGCCACACGTGGTTGTTAACACTGGCTTGTATCCCCGGCGTTGGGGTGTCTGTGGCTCTCCAGGACTGCATCTCTGTGGGTGCCTGGTTTCAGGCCTCCTTTGATTCCCGGCGGGATGGCTGTACCCATCTATAAAACGTTGTTCATGCGGACATACGTTATGTAGTTTTTCTACCCGGTTTTACAAAAACCACATGAAAAACCTAGCTGTTGTTTTAGGCTTTCCTCCCCGGCGATCTTTTACAAAGAAGTGGGGACAGGAACTTATGGGGTTAACGTTTGGACATCTCACCCGGCGGGTGTACCAGGGTAGGGTGGGATGAACGACTTATGTCTTTCAGTTAGTTAACCAATCCATTTTAAGTGATACTATGTGTATCGCCGCCTTTACACGTACGGCGATTGAAGGTTCAATTAGGTTAATATCGATTCTTCACACCCGGCGGGTGCTCCTAGGTGGAGGAACTAAGGAATTTACAAAATTCGATTTCGATTTAACCACTTAATTTAGTGATACAATTAGGTATCGCCGCCTTCAAACTTACGGCGATCTTTTGGGACAATTCGTTAGACATCAGATCTCGTATCATCCTGCCCTGTGCTATTCTACTAAATTATTTCAAGGGCCGGCGTCTTTATGGGGGGTTGCTTTGTTACAAAATTGAATCTTGAGACAGTCACCACCACCAAGAGACTATAAGCGCCATGCTGGACCGTTATATTATATCAGAGGGTATTCTTCACTTTCTTTAACAAAAGATTTGTTTAGATATTCTGAACCCCGCCGCGTAGCGAGCTGTGTTCGTTGTGTCATTACATCTCGTTACCCGGCGGGTTATTAACACTTGTGTGCGAACATGTTGGGTTAACCTTATGAGCATTAATTCCTGGAAATTTTCTTTTTTTCCAGAGCTGAGCTCCGGCGGACCAATACAGACCCGGCGGTAGTTTTCTCCCACCAGTCTCTGTCATGGCTACCGTGGCCCCAGTTTTTGCCTTGTGCACTATCCCTGCTTGTGCTGGTATCCCTATTTTTGTGCATACCCTTTGCATAAGGTGTGTTAAATGTCTAGACCGTTCAAGGGGTCTCTGGGTTATGCGTAATTGTTCTTTTTGCTCCCAATTAGCTGTAAAGGTCCTTTGTGATAATGATAAGACCGCGGCGGTAGCGTTGAGAGAAGTCAGGCAACAGATGTCAGCCTACACTACCATTGTTGCGCATAAATCACTTCAATGTGACAACGTCCCACTTTGGGATAGATTGCTCTCCGAACACCCTCCCCCTAAACGTTCCTCTAGAGTCACGAGTATTAAGCCGGCGGAGACTGGTCAGGGTTCTGTATCTTCTGCTGCTACACCTAAACGCCCAAGAGAGCCTACACCCCCGGCATCCGCCTCCTCGTCTCGGGCGAGATCTCGGTCAAGGTCACCTCTCAGACACCAGTCATCTAGTCGTGCCTCTTCACCGGCGAGTAAGAAGAGTAGGACGGAAGGTTCCACCAGTGGTCACGGCGAGGAATCCTCCAGATCTAAGAGTAGTTCGCGGTCACACCGTAGCCATAAATCCTCCAAAAAGGATTCACATAAACGGAAGTCCTCTCGACATTCACCAACTTCTAGTGCATCTCATCGTACCTCTACCCCAGACAGAGTTTGTGTTACGGCCCAAGAGTCCAGTGCAGCGCCTGTCCCAAAAGAGGATTTGCCACTAAATATTTTAACCCTGGAATTGGAAAGTTCAGGGGGTTCAGTAATTGAGAATGTTTCAGACTCTCAAGAGAGCGTAGGCCAGGGCCTCGGTGTTTAGCGGTTTGCTCAACCAGGGTCTGACCACCCACGTCCGACTCAAACGAGTCACACAGTAGCCGATGTCCACAGGGACGCGGCGATCCCATCCTCTATCCCAGACTTATCTTGGCAACAAGGTACCCCTGCCTCGGCGGGGTCTTCTCAGGAGGATCAGGAGGAAAAAGACGAAGTTTCAATAATTTCGGAGATGGAAGGACAAGGGTCAGGCTCAGGCTTGGACGCCGCACAGGATACTAATGATTCACCTGTAAGTTCTTCATCAAACCAGTTTGTTATGGCACAAGAAATTAATGGGCTGCTTACTCATGCTTTATCTAAATTTTTTGGTCAACAACAGGAAAACCCCACAATGGACTTGGGGGCTCCCACGACAAGTTCTACGGTACGGCCTCTGATGACTTCAATTGATTTATCTAAGATCCCTAACCCTCCCACTCTGTTAACCTCAGGGATCACTAGGCCTGCTACGGCGGCATTGACAACTTCAAATGTCAGGGTCATAACGGATGTCAATCCACCCCTCTAGACAAAGCACCTCTTAGAAAGGTAGCTATGCCCTTACTTTATGGGCCAGACGAGTCATGGGTTCTTTTGAACCCCTCTAAACCAGAGCTTGCCCAACCTACCTTGTCAGGGGAACTCCCGGTACCGCGTGAGTGGGTCATCCAGGGCAATAAGTCAAAGAAATTAAGGGCCGTGGATACTTTGGGTAATGTTCTGGACGTAAACATCAAGGCTATACCTAGTTATTATCACCAAGATTATTTTGTGTATGCTTCTAAGCCTGCTTTACCCCCTGCCTCAGCTTCAAAACTATTTTCAGACTGGTCTAAGCTGGATGGGTTTAATGATATTAAGACTCTGTCAGCTCTCACTCCTGAACTAGATTTACAGACCGTCACAGACGACGCAGCTAATCCAGTTTTGAAGGTGGGACAGTTGGGACCAGGACCTTGGGTAGATTGGGAGGTAGAGGCTCAAAACTTTGCAACCACTTTCACTTCTAAATCTTCCCACCAGATCCCTCAAGATACTCATTCATGGTTCTCCATGCCGGTGGGTTCTGCCGGCGGAGTCCCGTCAGCTTTGTTTTCATTTCTAGCTGCCCCTAAGATTAATCTTTGTGAGCTGAAGGACCCGTTCACTACCCCTACCCCTACTCACCTAGACAGAGAATTTAGGCTACAGGGAAAAGCTTTTCGCCTGTTCTCGCAGTACATAGTATCTCAGCAGGTGGCTAAGTCTTTACTACGGTCCACTCAGGCAATCGCAGATGCGGATGCTCGAAGATCGGTTGAGTTATCCCGGCGACTGGTTCTTCAGTCGTCAATCCAATCCTTGGGTGACATACGCACCGCCTTGCTTGAGGCGGTACGAGCACGACAAGATCTTAGGATGTCGTTAGTTCGCAAGCTACCTGATTGCATTGCTAATCAGGTGGTTATGTCACCAGTGCTTAGTCCCTCTTTAATGACCCCTGAAGTGTGGCGAACGGTGTTCAATATGGCACAGGCTGTTAAGCACAGTCCCACCCCTTCTAAGAAACCTGCATTTAACTTCCCCAAACCCAGGCCTACCACTAAAGCTCAGCCAGGGGGATCTAAACCTTTTCTTCCGCCTAAGTCCTCCCACTCCCAGGGTCAGTACAGGCATAGACAGAGTAGGTTTTCAGGACAGAGAGGACGCGGCCAGAATAAGCCAGGTCAGGGCCAGTCTTCGGCCAACACCAGCCAGCCGGCAAAGCGTCCAGCACCACCAACCCCACCATCAAAAAACTAAAGTCTCTCTCACTCCCGGTGCCAACCTTAAGGCCGGAGGAACCGAAGGTAGTACAGCCGGCGAACCCTTGTCTGCTAACTGGGTCGTTCCGAACGTGTCACCAAGCATGGCCGTTAAACACTTGGGCACGGATGGTGGCACGCAAAGGCATCACTTGGCAGTGGCTCCGGCGACCTCGATTACGTCAGCCGACAACGGCGAATTTTGTTTCTTTAGAGGTGGAGTCACTAGCCCAGGAAATGATTGCCAAGAATGTCATCATCCCGGTCCCACCAAATTACCCTGTATTCACGTCCAAACTATTTTTGGTTCCCAAAAGGGACAGTGTTCAGATGAGGCCGGTCGTAGACCTGTCTTATCTGAATCTTCACATTCACAACGAATTTTTCAGAAAGTTAACAGTACACCAAATCAGGCTAACACTTCCGCCGGGAGGTTTGATGTGTTCACTAGACCTGACAGACGCCTATTGGCACGTATCGGTCAACAAAAGATTTCAAAGGTTTTTGGCCTTACGGATCAGGCACCAAAATTTTGTTTTTCAGAGGATGCCGTTCGGCTTGAACCTAGCACCTCGATTATTCACAAAACTAGTCCGGCAAGCCCTGATGCCATTGTTAAAACAGGGGAGTGTTGTGGTATCTAGACGACTGGCTGGTGGTGGCAGAGACACAACAATTATGCATAAAACATGTCAATATCATTTTAAATCATGTCAAAACTCTAGGCTTCAAGGTAAATCTGGTAAAGTCAAACCTTGTTCCCTCACGAGTAATTCAGTGGATAGGGCTGGTCTGGGACACCGCCGCTCTCACTCTGAGTCAGAGTGTGGACAATCGCAACAGGTTTCGCAGGAAACTGTTCAGGTTTCTTCACAGTCTGACTACGACGCGAAGGGTCTGGGAGTCTCTGGTCGGCTCTCTCAACTGGATTCAACTAACTGTCAAGTTGGGCCGGTTGAAAGTAAAATGATTAATATTGGAAGGCAACAAATATTTCCCGCTCTTACCGGCGGAAAAATTATGGCCCATCCCGAAATTAATCCACACCTTACTAGCGGTCTGGGCGAAGAGGGAAACATTGCACTCAATAATGTCATGGACCTCTCCTCCACCAACGGTATGGGTAGACACGGATGCGTCAGGCACAATAGGGTGGGGATTTCAGTCAAATCAGGGGCACCAGGGTCAGGGGCTTTGGTCCCACTTAGAAATCTCTCACATCAATGTCAAAGAATTACTAGTCCCCTTGTATTTCCTTCAGGCTCACGGCCCCGGGGCAAGTCGGTGGCCTTCAGAATGGACAATCTGAATGCAGTCCACTGTATTCAGAAACAAGGGTCAACGAGGTCAAGGAAGTTGCTAAACGTGTCGGAAGAGATTTTTGCTCTAGCCAACAGTCTAGATATTTATCTTCACGCATCTTATCTCCCAGGCGTAGCGAACGTCTGGGCAGACGCTCTGTCCCGGAGACAGAGCACGACAGTAGAATGGGAGCTCAAGCAACCCATTTTCAACCTAATGATTGCAGAGCTCTCCCATCCACAAGTGGATCTGTTTGCGTCCGAGGAGACTCACAAACTCCCTCTATACCTCACCCGCCGGGCGAAAACGCCGGCAGGGGGCCCAGACGCCCTAGTGACAGACTGGAACAGATGGAGCTCCATCTATCTGTTTCCACCGCCAGATGCGTCACTAATGTGCCACGTAGTGAACAAACTACGAGATTATCGAGGCTTAGTCTCGCTAATCGCGCCTCTGTGGCCAGCGCAGTTGTGGTACCAGCAATTGAAAATGTGGTGCCCGGACCCGGTATCGCTCCCGGTCGGGTATTTCCACTTAGACACGATTGGCAACCTAGCGACCTCGTTGACTTTTGCATTATGGACATTCAGGAGGCCAAGTGGCTAGCACCATACGGTAGAGATGTGACCAATAAATTACTCAATCAATATACTCAGTCTACGAAACGACAGTATCAATCACATTGGCAAGCCTTTACTTCTTGGATCGTTAGAACAGAACAAACTGTACCCTCAGTGGCATTAGTTTTTAATTATTTGAATTATCTGTTTGAGCAGAAACGTTTATCTGTGGTAACATTAAAAAATCACTTAACTGCGATTAGAGTGCCCTTTTTAGACCTTACGGGTCTGTCCATACCGGTAGCGGAGGAAACAGGTTTTATGAGAGCATGTTTTAAACTCCGCCCACCTCCCCGTCAGCTCATGCCTACTTGGTCTCTGGACAAAGCTTTGTCTTTGCTTCACTCTCGTCTGTACCAAAATACTGCAGACTTTGCATTACTCTTAAAAAAGGCAGTTTTCCTTTTGGCTTTGGCCACCGGAAACAGAGTGTCTGAGCTGGCGGCGATGAGCAACACACCTAATTGTCTTAGGTTTGGTAGACTTAATGAATGTATTTCCATTGCACCCTCCCCAGGTTTTGTAGCCAAGAATGAGCATAGTGCACACGTGTTTTCTGAGTTCACGGTGCCGGCGTTAAAAAGGGGAAAGGTGCATCATAATCTATGTCCAGTGCAAGCTCTAACCAAATATTTGAGAGTAGCTCCTCGAAACCCCCAAGGTGCTTTATGGGTAGCAAGTACGGGTAAACGCTTACTTAAACGGCGATTAGCCTCTCTTCTGGTAGAAGTCATTAAAGAGAGTAATCCCGGCGTTGTGGGTCGGGCCCACGATTTACGCAAATGGGCAGCCTCTTTACGTTTCCTGAAAAAA
>CM064499.1:26278886-26366386 GCA_032716605.1 Paralithodes platypus
GGGTCAACCAGCCGCTGCCTCTTAGGTCACAGGCTTTGTAAGTATACACTTGGACAATCATTTTGATAAGTTTGATCCCTTGATCTACAGCAACCCTTCAGCTATCTAAGTTGCAATTACTTTATCCATAAATTTAATTTTGTATAAAAATGGTTTCTGTTGCAGTTTTTCTTTCATGTTCACTGTACAGTATTTGGCTTCTGTGTTTGATTGTATTATATTAACACCAGTGAAGTGAACAGGGCTTGATGATAAAATACAGGTGTGACATTTCCGGACTGTTTTGGAGACAATTATAATGCACCAATGAACCATTTTGAGATACCATAACTATCAACTATTGGGATTCATAAGTAAATGTTCACTGTCTTGTTTTGATCATTAGGTACTCAAGTAAATAATGACCAGAACTGTACATTGAAATTTGTGTGAATAGCAAGAAATGTAGGCCTACTTAAAAATTATTGATAAAAGTACTGAAACATATTTGTTTAAAGTCAGGCCACTGCCACCTCAAGGTCAGGCACTCTGTAGTAAAGTGATAAGGTTCTAGGTTGGTTAGTAATTACTGTATACTTGATTCATCTTTATCCTTTCAATACCGATGTCATATACCTGTACCATATATTTTATTCCGAGACTTGCGCATTTCAACATATCCCAAGGCCTTTAAAAGTGGTAATGATATTGATAAGATTTACAGTGGAAAAAATACCGCATTTTCTGACGAGTAGATAGTTTTGTTAGCCTGGAGTGAGTCCTGGTGTCTTTTTAACCTGACATTTATTGAAAAGTCTTCAATCCACAAGTGTGTTTGAAAAACTGTAGTGGATATTTGTACCTGGTGTATGAAGCCAGTGATTGATGGACTTGTTGAATGACTACAGTTACTTCGTTAGGTATATAATTAGTGTGCATGTCTATTACTCTAATATTTTCCTTTCATTGGAGTTTTGTAGTGTCGGATGTGTTTACCCAATCCTGTGAGAGTCTCTTCGGTACAGATTAACTTGCTCATGTAGTAATGTACACCCTATGTGGTGGATTGTGTTCTTTTATTTAATAATTTTAATTTTAGTAAGCGTTGTTTCCACATAGCGATTTTGATAATTTAATTTGACTTTATATTGTCCTTGTCCCAATTTTGGTTTGTTTAGTTTGCAAGTTTTACATTTTAATTAATAGTGGTTTGGTCAATCTATATTGTTTTTCTACTACTATCCGATGTGTTTAGTATTATTTTCCATTTGTATTTACAAGTTTCCCAACCTTCTATGTCTTGTAAGCGTTGTTTCCACATAGCGATTTTGATATGTTGTTTTGACTTTATATTGTCTTAGTCCCAGTTTTGGTTTGACTTTGTTTGCAAGTTTTACATTTTATGTATGATGGTTTGGTATATACTGTACTAGAGATGGAACGAATATAAGTTTTCACTATTTGCGAATACGAATACAATTTTTTTTTTGTAAAATTCGCGAATACGAATACGAATAGCGAATATTTCAAACCTTATTTCATCCTTCAAGAACTGGTAATTATTTTTATGTCACCAACAAACGTTAATTAAATTACTATGAAATTAATTATCAGAAGTTAATGACGATGTGAATGTGTAATTTCTTAAATATCATAAATGAACTGTACCGGTATGAATTAATGTTTAATATATTGTAAGAGTTCAGCCATAGAAAATTGAATAATTAAAATTTAATCCATTAAATTTTCTATGTTTCCAGTTCTCAGTCCCAATGTTGCCGCTTTTTGGTACTAAAGTACCAGATTTGGTACATTTGACTCTCTCTACATTTTATAAATTTTCCAATAAAACTGTCTATATCTGGTACTAAATACAAAATCAGTAAGGAAATATGATGGAATATATTTTAGTGACATGCTATTACATTGGATATGTCTGAAATGGCAATACAGTATTGCGACGGTTCAAATGTCCAGGTCCAGCACACGTTCGTTTACCGGGCAGTGATTCCACTTTAGAATAATTTGGTAGGCCTACTTTTCACTAATTTGATCTGGTATATTAACCCGTACAGCCCCAGCGACGCGCCTGACGCGTCGGCGATGTATGTAACGCACAGCCCCAGAGACGCGCCTGGCGCGTCACCCTAATTGCGCCGACCGTAACCTCAGGTGTAGCCACTCAAGAGGGCTCAGATTTGTATGGGAACTGTGTACGTATCCCACGCAACCGTGTCGATGGTTGAAAACTCTCAAAGTCCACGTGCGTGCGCGTGAGCGCGTAATAACCTGGTTTTTTGGGGTAATTGCCTTCAATTTTTTACTCTTGTAAAATACGTTTTCGGGGGCTCTGTAGGACCATTCTTTAAGCTTTTTGAGTGTTTTTTTGTGTTTTTTCCTTCATTCCTAACCCATTCGCTATTGTTTCTGGAATAAAACCATTTTTTGAAAACCGGCCGGGTTCTGGTGAACAAACATTACAAAACTAGCCGGGGCTGGACGGGTTAAATACAGTTAAGTAGCAATACTGCTCAGTCCTCCTTCATTCCACTTTAGCGGCACCACGCACATCTACACTGTTATTTTTTCGTTTGTGTTAACTTTAAAATTTAATATTTAACATTTTTGTATATATTCTATTGGTTTCGTGAACATATTCGCATATTTGCAAATAGCTACGAATGGATATGCGAATACGAATACGAATACGAATATTGAAAAACATAGCGAATATTCGGACATACGAATACAAAACTAATATTCGGTCCATCTCTAGTATATATTGTAGCCTACATATAATTTCAATATCACTGGCTTTCTGCATTAATTCACTTTACAAAAAAATACACTTTATACAACTTGGATACTAAAATCTTAGTCTCACCACAGAGCTGCAGCCCAGGCAAGACAAGCAGGGACCAAAAACAACAAGAAGTCTAGCGGGGGAGGAATGAGAGGCGACATACAGCGATTTTTCTCCACCTCCTCCGGCCCCCCTACCCCCACTGGCCATAGCCCCGCACCACAGCAATCCAGACAACCCAGTATAGCAGCTTTCCAGGGGGGCATGGTAGGTGGACAGATATTATATATTAAAGTTATTTGTGAAACTAAATTATAGGTTTGACTCCTGTAAGGAGATAAAGAAAACCTAATATTTAGTAGTGGCCCCGTAATCATTGACGAACATGCCTATTACATAAGGCATCCTCTTCAAACACTAATCCGCCGTAGTTTGAATCTACCGCGCAGAGCATTTAAAAACTGAGGAGCCTTCATCATGAGCGCACGCGACCTCACTCATGGCTTCAGTCATTATGAATTGGGTTCTCACTACGAAAAAACTTCGTAAAAAATAAAAACAAAAAGAAAATAAGAATAACTATCCAATAAGCTTTCCATCATATCGTGGATTTCTGACCAGACGCTGAATCAGGCGTCATTCCTCCTTCACTGACATATCAAGTAAACCAAAATCCTTAATACATCAACGAATGGGAAGGGGACGGTCGGGAGGGCCCCAGTCGTCAATGATTACGGGGCCACTACTAAATATTAGGTTTTCTTTATCTCCTTACAGGAGTCAAACCTATAATTTATTAGTGGCCCCTCCATCATTGACGAACATGCCTGATATCTAAGACTGGAGGGGGACATTCGTAATCATATCATAACTCTAGAAAAGCAGATAATAAAAACAACCACATAGTATTCTTACTTTTGAAAAATGTATTTAATACGGCGTAGGCCGGAAATATACAAGAAAAAGGGGTTCAGGCAGGTGCGTGCTTCAAAGAAGCCTGCCCGACAAAAATAGGTAACCCTGAAGATTCTGAACACAGATCTGTAGTTACAAAAGGCACCCCACTCAACGAGTGGTGACAAAAATAATAAGTTATAAGTTTATATGTGCACATCATAAACCCCAAAATACATGTGGAGATCAATTGCTAATGAACTCCATTGAACTAATGTTACATTGCTTTCGCAGCTAAAACTACTATAACAACACCGTTGTTTTGTACTAAACTTTGTACTAGCACAAATTCTCGCAGAGAAATTTTCATATCACATTTTAACCTTAAATTGTATCACAGCTCTCATACTCCGGCGGGGTCTAGGGTGTCCTATGTCAATTGACTGCACCCCCCCCCCCCCCTTCCGTGAAAATAAACATAAGTGACTGCAGGGCCACCTAGACCCTCTGCCTTAAAGCTATACATGGTAAGGAAGGTTTGTCTAGAGCAACTGACAAGTATCTAGAGAGAAACGTATGATTAGACGCCCACAACTGTGTGGACGCAATATCTTCAACTGAAAAGTTTTTCAGGAAACGTAAAGAGGCCGCCCACTTGCGTAAATCGTGGGCCCTACCCACAACGCCGGATTACTCTCTTTAATGACTTCTACCAGAAGAGAGGCTAATCGCCGTTTAAGTAAGCGTTTACCCGTACTCGCTACCCATAAAGCACCTTGGGGGTTATGAGGAGCTATTCTCAAATATTTGGTTAGAGCTTGCACTGGACATAAATTATGATGCACCTTTCCCCTTTTTAACGCCGGCACCGTGAACTCAGAAAACACGTGTGCACTATGCTCATTCTTGGCTACAAACGCCGGGGAGGGTGCAATGGAAATTGAATCATTAAGTCTACCAAACCTAAGACAATTAGGTGTGTTGCTCATCGCCGCCAGCTCAGACACTCTGTTTCCGTGGCCAAAGCCAAAAGGAAAACTGCCTTCTTTAAGATTAAAGCAAAGTCTGCAGTATTTTGATACAGACGAGAATGAAGTAAAGACAAAGCTTTGTCCAGAGACCAAGTAGGCATGAGCTGACGGGGAGGTGGGCGGAGTTTAAAACACGCTCTCATAAATCCTGTTTCCTCCGCCACCGGTATGGATAGACCTGTAAGGTCGAAAAAGGGCACTCTAATCGCAGTTAAGTGATTCTTCAAAGTAACCACAGATAAACGTTTCTGCTCAAACAGATAGTTCAAGTAATTAAAAACCAATGCCACTGAGGGTACAGTTTGTTCCGTTCTAACAATCCAAGAAGTAAAAGCTTTCCAATGAGATTGATATTGTCGCTTAGTAGACTGAGTATATTGATTGAGCAATTTATTGGTCACATCCCTACCGTATGGTGCTAGCCACTTGGCCTCCTGAATGTCCATAATGCAAAAGTCAGCGAGGTCTCTAGGTTGCCAATCGTGTCTAAGTGGAAGTACCCGACCGGGAGCGATACCGGGTCCGGGCACCACATTATTAATTGCTGGTACCACACCTGCGCCGGCCACAGGGGCGCGATTAGCGAGACTAAGCCTCGATAAACTCGTAGTTTGTTCACTACGTGGCACATTAGTGACGCATCTGGCGGCGGAAACAGATAGATGGAGCTCCATCTGTTCCAGTCTGTCACTAGAGCGTCTGGCCCCCCTGCCGGCGTTATCGCCCGGCGGGTGAGGTATAGAGGGAGCTTGTGAGTCTCCTCGGACGCAAAAAGATCCACTTGTGGATGGGAGAGCTCCGCAATCATTAGGTCGAAAATGGGTTGCTTGAGCTCCCATTCTACTGTCGTGCTCTGTCTCCGGGACAGAGCGTCTGCCCAGACGTTCGCTACGCCTGGGAGATAAGATGCGTGAAGATAAATATCTAGACTGGTGGCTAGAACAAAAATCTCTTCCGACACGAGTAGCAACTTCCTTGACCTCGTTGACCCTTGTTTCTGAATACAGTGAACTGCATTCAGATTGTCCATTCTGAAGGCCACTGACTTGCCCCGTAACGCCGGGCCGTGAGCCTGAAGGAAATACAAGGGGACTAGTAACTCTTTGATATTTATGTGAGAGATTTCTAAGTGGGACCAAAGTCCCTGACCCTGGTGCCCCTGATTTGACTGAAATCCCCACCCTATGGTGCCTGACGCATCCGTGTCTACCCATACCGTTGGAGGAGGAGAGGTCCATGACATGATTGAGTGCAATGTTTCCCTCTTCGCCCAGACCGCTAGTAAGGTGTGGATTAATTTTGGTATGGGCCATAATTTTCCCGCCGGTAAGAGTGGGAAATATTTGTTGCCTTCCAATATTAATCGTTTTACTTTCAACCGGCCCAACTTGACAGTTAGCTGAATCCAGTTGAGAGAGCCGACCAGAGACTCCCAGACTCTTCGTGTCGTAGTCAGACTGTCGTAGACTGTCGTAGTCAGACTGTGAAGAAACCTGAACAGTTTCCTGCGAAACCTGTTGCGATTGTCCACACTCTGACTCAGAGTGAGAGCGGCGGTGTCCCAGACCAGCCCTATCCACTGAATTACTCTTGAGGGAACAAGGTTTGACTTTACCAGATTTACCTTGAAGCCTAGAGTTTTGACATGATTTAAAATGATATTGACATGTTTAATGCATAATTGTTGTGTCTCTGCCACCACCAGCCAGTCGTCTAGATACCACAACACTCTGATTCCCTGTTTTAACAACGGCATCAGGGCTTGCCGGACTAGTTTCGTGAATAATCGAGGTGCTAGGTTCAAACCGAACGGCATCCTCTGAAAAACAAAATTTTGGTGCCTGATCCTCAAGGCCAGAATCCTTTGAAATCTTTTGTTGACCGACACGTGCCAATAGGCGTCTGTCAGGTCTAGGGAACACATCCAGACTCCCGGCGGAAGTGTTAGCCTGATTTGATGAACTGTTAACATTCTGAAAGACTCGTTGTAAATGTGAAGATTCAGATAAGACAGGTCTACGACCGGCCTCATCTGAACACTGTCCCGTTTGGGAACCAAAAACAGTTTTGACGTGAATACAGGGTAATCTGGAGGGACCGGGATGATGACATTCTTGGCAATCATCTCCTGGACCAGCAACTCCACCTCTAATGAAACACAATTTGCCGTTGTCGGCTGACGTAAGCGAGGTCGCCGGAGCCACTGCCAAGTGATGCCTTTGCGTGCCACCATCCGTGCCCAGGTTTTTAACGGCCATGCTTGGTGACACGTTCGGAACGACCCAGTTAGCAGACAAGGGTTCGCCGGCTGTACTTCCCTCGGTTCCTCCGGCTCTAAGATAGGCACTGGGAGTGAGAAAGACTTTAGTATTTTGATGGTGGGTTTGGTGGTGTTGGACGCTTCGCCGGCTGGCTGGTGTGGGCCGAAGACCGGCCCTGCCCCGGCTTATACTGGCCGCGTCCCCTCTGTCCTGAAAAACCCTCTCTGTCTATGCCTGAACTGACCCAGGGGGGATTGGGAGGACTTAGGTGGAAGAAACGGCTTAGAACCCCCTGGCTGAGCTTTAGTAGGAGGCTTAGGTTTGGGGAAGTTAAATGCGGGTTTCTTAGCCTGTGCGGGACTGTGCTTCACGGCCTGTGCCATGTTAAACACTGTTTGCCATACATCAGGGGACATTAAAGAAGGTGTAAGTACTGGGGACATTACCACCTGGTTAGCAATGCGATCAGGCAGCTTGCGAACTAATGACATCCTAAGATCCTGTCGTGCTCGCACCGCCTCAAGTAAGGCTGTGCGTATGTCACCTAAGGATTGAATCGACGACTGAAGAATCAGACGCCGGGATAACTCAACTGATCTTCGAGCATCCGCGTCTGCGATTGCCTGAGTAGACCTGAGTAAAGACTTAGCCACCTGTTGAGAAACTATGTACTGTGAAAACAGGCGGAAAGCTTTTCCCCTTAGCCTAAATTCTCTGTCTAGGTGAGAAGGGGTAGGGGTAGTGAATGGTTCCTTTAGTTCACAAAGATTAATCTTAGGGGCAGCTAGAAAAGAAAATAAAGCTGACGGAACTCCGCCGGCAGAACCTACCGGCATGGAGAACCATGAATGTGTATCCTGAGGGATCTGGTGGGAAGATTTAGAAGTGAAAGTGGTTGCAAAGTTTTGAGCCTCTACCTCCCAATCCACCCAAGGTCCTGGTCCCAACTGTCCCACCTTCAACACTGGATTAGCTGTCTCGTCTGTGACGGTCTGTAAATCTAGTTCAGGAGTAAGAGCCGACAGAGCCTTAATATCATTAAACCCATCCAGCTTAGACCAGTCTGAAAAAAGTTTTGAAGCTGAGGCAGGGGGTAAAGCAGGCTTAGATGCATAAACAAAATAATCCTGATGATAATAACTAGGTATAGCCTTGATATTTACGTCCAAAACATTACCCAAGGCATCCAATGCCCTTAATTTCTTAGACTTATTTCCCTGGATAAACCACTCACGTGGTACCGGGAGTTCCCCTGACAAGGTAGGCTGGGCAAGCTCTGGCTTAGGGGGGTTCAAAAGTACCCATGACTCGTCTGGCCCATAAAGCAGGGGCATAGCTACCTTTCTAAGAGGCGCTTTGTCTAGAGGGGGTGGATTAACATCCGTAATGACCCTGACATTTGACGTAGTGAATGCCGCCGTAGCTGGCTTAGAGCTCCCTGCCGGTGACAGAGTAGGAGGGTTAGGAATCTTAGATAAATCGATTGACGTTATCAGAGGCCGTACCGCAGAACTAGTCAAGGGAGCCCCCAAGTCCATTGTGGGGTTTTCTCGTTGTTGATTAAAGAATTTTGATAGAGCATGAGTAAGTAACCCATCAATTTCTTGTGCTGTAACAAACTGGTTAGATGCAGAACTTTCAGGTGAATCAGTATTATCATGGGCGGCGTCCAGGCCTGAGCCTGACCCTTGTCCCTCCCTATCTGAAATTAATGACACTTCATCTTGTTCCTCCCGATCCTCCTGAGAAGACCCCGCAGAGGCAGGGGCACCTTGTTTCCAAGATAAATCAGGGATAGAGGATGGGGTCGCCGCGTCCCTGTGGACATCGGCTACTGTGTGACTCGTATGAGTCGGACGTGGATGGTCAGACCCTGGCTGAGCAAACCGCCAAACACCGAGGCTCTGGCCTACGCTCTCTTGAGAGTCTGAAACATTCTCAATTATTGAATTTCCTGAACTTTCCGTTTCTAGGGTTAAAATATCAATAGGTAAATCTTGTTTAGGGACAGGCGCTTCACTATACTCTGAGGCTGTAACAGAAACATTTTCAGGTGTAGAGGTACGATGAGATGCACTAGACTTAGTAGAATGTCGAGAGGACTTCTTATGGGAATCCTTTTTGGAGGATTTGTGGCTACGGTGTGACCGCGAACTAGACCTAGGTTTGGAAGAATCACCACCATGGCCACTGGGGGAAGCTTCAGTCTTACACTTCTTACTAGCCGGGGAAGAGGCCCGACTTGAAGACCGCTGTCTGAGGGGTGACCTTGACCTCGATCTCGCCTGCGACGAGGAGGTGGCTGCCGGGGGAGTAGGCTCTCTCGGGCGTTTAAACGTATCCACAGACGATACAGAACCCTGGCTAGTCTCTGTCGGCTTAAAACCCGTTACTCTAGAGGTACGTTTAGGGGGAGGGTGCTCTGACAGCAACTTATCCCAAAGTGGGACGTTGTCACATTGAAGTGACTTATGTGCGACAATGGTAGTGTAGGCCGACATTTGTTGTCTGACCTCTCTCAACGCTACCGCCGCGGTCTTGTCATTGTCACATAGGACTTTATTGGCTAATTGGGAGCAAAAAGAACAATTAAGTGTAACCCAGAGACCCCTTGAACGGTCTAGACATCTAACACACCTTATGCAAAGGGTATGCGCAAAAATTGGGATACCCGCGCAAGTAGGGGTAATGCACAGGGCAAAAACTGGGGCCACATTAGCCATGACAGAGACTGGTGTGAGGAAACTACCGCCGGGTCTGTATTGGTCCGCCGGAGCTCAGCTCTGGAAAAATAAAGAAAAATTTCCAGGAATTAATGCTCATAAGGTTAACCCACGTGTTCGCATACAAGTGTTAATAACCCGCCGGGTAACGGGATGCAAAGACACAGCTAACACATCTCGCTACGCGGCTGGGTGTAAAGAGGCTAAACAAATCTTCTTAGCTAAAGAACATGAAGAATACCCTCTGATATAATGGTCCAGTATGGCACTTATAGTCTGTAGGAGGTGGTGACTGTCTCAAGATTCAATTTTGTAACTAAGCCCCCCCTCATAAAGACGCCGGCCCTTGAAATATTTTAGTAGAATAGCCCAGGGCAGGAATATACGAGATCTGATTTTTTAACGAATTGTCCCAAACGATCGTCGTAAAAATAGAAGGTGGCGATACTGAAAGTATCACCCAATTAAGGTTAATCGAAATTGAATTTGTTTATAAATTCCTTAGTTCCTCCACTTAGGGGCACCCGCCGGGTGTGGGAATCGATTTGGTTAAACCTCACTGATCCTTCAATTGCCGTAAGAGTAAAGGCAGCGATACACAGAGTATCACTCAAATGGATTGGTTAACTATATGAGACCTAAGTCGTTTTATCCCACCCTGCTCAGGTGCACCCGCCGGGTGAGAAGTCTAAAAGTTAACCCCACAAGTTCCTGACCCCACTTCTTTGTAAAAGATCGCCGGGGAGGAACGCCTAAACAACAGCTAGGTTTTCCATGTGGTTGTCGTAAACCAGGTAGAAAAACCTATAAAAACGAGTGTTCTCAAGAACGTCGTTTCTTTATATATATCTATATATATGTAAGGATGGGTACAGCCATCCCGCCGGGAATTTAAAGGAGGCCTGAAACCAGGCACCCACAGAGACGCAGTCCTGGAGAGCCACAGACACCTCCCCACGCCGGGGAACCAGCCAGAGTTAAAAACCACGTGTGGCCCAACACTGCTCATCGGTCAGGATTTTTCATGGTGAAACCGAGAAAAAACCCGCCGGAAGGCAAACCCCACCCTGAACAGACACCATCTGAACAATACGACACGAGGAGAGACACGCACGACTAACCAAGGTCACAACATAATCCGTGGAATTAGCCAATACACAACTAAACCAGGAAACAAATATAGTCCGAGGAATTAGCCAATACACAACTAAAACCCGGATACACATGACACAGTAGGGCATATTTATAAAATAAATAATAACACTAGACATGTGGCAAAGCTACGAGCGGCTGGCTAGGCCTAGGTAGACGGCATGAAAATAGTTGAAATATAAACACACACTGGAATATCACAACAGGAACCACCGCCAACACACCACCGAAGCGATAACTTCCCACCCCGGGAAGCCTGACACGGACCCAGAAAAAACTTCACTAAGTGAAGAAAAATACGCTGGGAACGTCAGCAAACACACAGCTTACCTCATCAGAAGGATAAAAGGCAGCAATAATTAACGCGTAATGAAAGCCGCCTGCATCACCAACTAACACAACTGTGAAAAGTTCACGTGTCCACAACAGGACCACGAGGGTACATCCGAAATAGATGCCCCATACATACGACCCAAAATACACTGCACTGCGGGCAACCAGCCCAGGACACTCCTGCTACGCCTATCCTAACCTTACTCGATACATCCTAGAGTAAACAAATGAGAAAAACTCACTAGGGACGCAACGAATGCGGAACCAGCGGAGCCTGAAAGGTACGTCCGGGCAGGCTGAGCGCAGAGCAAAGAAGGAGGAATGACGCCTGATTCAGCGTCTGGTCAGAAATCCACACAAGTACATCCACGATATGATGGAAAGCTTATTGGATAGTTATTCTTATTTTCTTTTTGTTTTTATTTTTTACGAAGTTTTTTCGTAGTGAGAACCCAATTCATAATGACTGAAGCCATGAGTGAGGTCGCGTGCGCTCATGATGAAGGCTCCTCAGTTTTTAAATGCTCTGCGCGGTAGATTCAAACTACGGCGGATTAGTGTTTGAAGAGGATGCCTTATGTAATAGGCATGTTCGTCAATGATGGAGGGGCCACTAATAAATACTGTCCAGTGATCACCCCAATAACCGGCCTATATGGGCCATGGATAGTTCGTTACCAGGAAGTTTCCGGGTACATGAAATTAATGCATTAAGACTACAAATATTAGTCTTGATAGCGTAATGCATAAATGCGCGTAATTTCGGTGTGAGTATCCTAGGTTCGAGTCCTTGGAGTGCCACATGTATTTGTTGATTTCATTAATTGAGTTTAGAAGTAAAGTTGGTTGGTAAAAAATATGAATTATTATTAGGTTATTAGTCATTTAACTAGTTATTTGTTGCTATTATTATGTTAGCAACTTACCTTCATACCGGTGACAGGGCAGTTGAACCAGTGCAACTTCAACCAGTGCCACCTTATCCAGTGTTAAGTCAACCAGTGACCATCTCAACCAGTGACCATCTCAACCAGTGACCATCTCAACCAGTGCCAACTCAACCAGTACCATCTCAAGCAGTGCTAACTCAACCAGTGCTAACTCAACCAGTACCATCTCAGCCAGTGCTAACTCAACCAATGCCATCTCAACCAGTGTCAACTCAACCAGTGCTAACTCAACCAGTGCTAACTCAACCAGTGCCATCTCAACCAGTGCTAACTCAGCCAGTGCCATCTCCACCAGTGACAACTCAACCAGTGTCAACTCAACCAGTACCATCTCAACCAGTGCTAACTCAGCCAGTGGCATCTCAACCAGTGCCAACTCAACCAGTGATCATCTCAACCAGTGACAACTGGGCGGGTGCCCAACCCCGAAAAGGGTTGAAATAGGGGAGCTATCCCCCCGCCAAAGGCGGCTTTCTAGGGCCTTTCCTAGCTGATGAGAGGATTGGGTTCTAGTCATGTGGTGATGGGCTGGTCTATTAGAGTGAGAACGGAGCAATCTCTGCCATACCCATAGCTTACTCTGACTGTTCCTTTTACTTATATATTTTCTAGATCTCAAGTGACGGCGTCTCTAACGTGGATTGACCTCCCAATCTACCAAGATTGGAAGCCAAAGCGTCACATTTTTCCCTTGCCCCTCAACTTTCTCTTCATAATTGCTGAGGGACACAGGGCCCTGGGTGGGGCTTTGGTTTCCTGGGCATTTCCGCACCCTCCTCAGCTCCCCGCCATGGAGTGGCTTCGGTCACCCAGGCTTTATTGTGGTCGGCGGGGAGGGTTCTGTGGGGGCGCTCGGTTATGGCCTTGGCCTTGCTCAGGGCCTTGGGGCTGTTCGGCCATGCAGCTTGGGGAACAACAACAACAACAACAACAACCAGTGACAACTCAACCAGTACCATTTCAACCAGTGCTAACTCAACCAGTACCATCTCAACCAGTACCATTTCAACCAGTGCTAACTCAACCAGTAACCATCTCAACCAGTGCTAACTCAACCAGTGACCATCTCAACCAGTGACCATGATGGCAATAGTAGTGCTGATAAGTGTGACTACAAGACTACTAGTGATGATAGTGATAGTAATGATGGTGATAATAGCGATGATGGTGGCAGTAGTAAGGATGATAGTGATTGCAGTAGTGATGATGGTGATAGTAGAAGTTGTGATGGTGAAAGTAGTAGTAGTGATGATGGTGATACTAGTAATTATGATGGTGAAAGTAGTAGTAATGATGGTGATATTTGTAGTGATGATGGTGATGGTAGTAGTGATGATGGAGATAGTAGTAGTAGGTTAAGTTGGTACTGGTTGAGATGGTCACTGGTTAAGATGGTCATTGTTTGAGATGGTACTGGTTAAGTTAGCACTGGTTGACTTAGCACTGGTTGAAATGGTACTGGTTGAGTTAGCACTGGTTGAAATGGTACTAGTTGTTGGTACTGGTTGAGATGGCACTGGTTGAGTTTGCACTGGTTGAGATGGTCACTGGTTAAGGCTGGTGATGGGCTGGTCTATCAGAGTGAGAACTGAGCGATCTCTGCCATACCCATAGCTTACTCTGACTGTTCCTTTTACTTATATATTTTCTAGATCTCAAGTGACGGCGTCTCTTCCGTGGATTGACCTCCCAATCTACCAAGATTGGAAGCCAAAGCGTCACATTTTTCCTTTGCCCCTCAACTTTCTCTTCATAATTGCTGAGGGGCACAGGGCCCTGGGTGGGGCTTTGGTTTCCCGGGCGTTTCCTCACCCTCCCCAGCTCCCCGCCATGGAGTGGCTTCGGTCACCCAGGCTTTATTGTGGTCGGCAGGGAGGGTTCTGTGGGGGCACTCGGTTATGGCCTTGGCCTTGCTCGGGGCCTTGGGGCTGTTCGGCCAGGCAGCTTGGGGAACAGCAACAACAACAACAACACTGGTTAAGGTGGCACTGGTTCAACTGACATGGAACCCTTCATACCAGGGTTCAATAATATTTCCTAATAAGTACTGTGGGACTATTAAAAGTCTATTATTGTACTTGAAAAATATTCTGTCCACCCCTCTACAGGAACAACAAGCTCACTCAACATTCACACGTGTCGGCAGTGTCTAGTACAGTAATAAGTAACACCTCGTTCTTAACATAAATCATCAATTACAAACCCCAATGTACTTGAATAAACTAATGAAAGCATATGGTCCTTCCAGGATTCGAACTCTGGACACCACACCCAGAACATAAGCATCTAAACCATTATACCACGTGTGTTGCTGAACTATAGGATCCCTTAGATGCAAACTGACTTAGTATTGGAATGATGAAGTCGATGCTGAAAAATATATAAGTTTATTTATAGAATTAGAAAAGGTGGGGAGAGGGAAGTGTTCTTTTATATATGACCTATCTTTGTAATAGTATTTCAATGTTACTTTCAGAGTGAAGATGAAGCACTAGTGCGGGCCATGGCTGCATCAGTACAGGAGTCGGGAGGTGAGAGCGGTAAGCCAGCACAGAGGCGTGATGAGGCGAGTCCGGGCAATAGGGGTAGTAGTAGTAGTAGTAGTGGTGGTGGGGCGGGTCAGAGCAGCGAAGACGAGGACGCACAGTTAGCCCGAGCTATTGCAGCCAGTCTAGAGGAAACACAGCGTCCTAGTAATAGCAACGGCAGCAGTAATAGTTGTTCTCTCTCTTAGAGCCGGATTCACACAAGCACTTAATCCCTTTTCTCACTTTGCACCCTTTGGCACAAGATTTTAATTTTTTGTGGAGCGTATTGTCTTTTATCATCAAGAGAAAGAAGTAAGGTTAAATGACTGTACCTGGGAGTATGTAGTAGTGGAGAACGGATAGAAATTTGCAGTAAAGTTTTGGTGGTGCGAGATAACACCAAGGGCAGCATATTACCCTATACTCCACTCAAATTAGCCTAAGCCTTTCAGTATTCAGTACAGTGACACATGCTTTCATTTATTCAGGCTATCATTAGTCAAATATATTCATAGAAGTAAGGATCTATGGGTAACTGGGAGTTACCAGTAATTGACATACGGTAGTTTATAACCCAGAGATCCTTCCAAAACAAAGTAAAATCCTTCATTGATAGCCAAAATTTGAGGAAGAATGGCTTCATTGTCTGATTGGAATAATTTGGCAGTATATTCCACCCTTCTCATAGTTGCTCTGGATATGTTCTGTTATATATTATCATCTTTTGAACATATATTTTTTCATTATTTAGCTTCCAGGAACACTACTCATCACTGCCAACCAATCATGTTCATTTATAATTATACATATTAGGTGAGGATATTCTGCCAAGTTGATTTGAAATGAGTATAGTGTACAGTAGTGGAATTTTCAGGCTAGTTATATGGACCAGATCCTGAAATATAACATAATAATATAACAAATCAGTATCATCCAAAGGGGTCAACCATTTAGCATAATCTCTAATGAATGGCTAGAAAGTGATACTGTATATGGAAACTCATTGACTAAGGTTATCTTATCAAATGTCATCTCTACAACAAATACTAAGATGTCTTCTAGATTATAATTTAAGCAGATAGATTTTTCTGATGGTACTGATTTTCACCCTGGCCAATGGACTATTATAAGGAAACTCAGCTGTAGACATTGATGTACAGTAAACTTCCGTTAATCCGAAGGGCAGCGGACCGACCCTCGTTCGGATTAGTGGATTTTTCGGATTATCGGACTTTACCCCTATGAACCTGTGTATGACGAAAACATTGAGGCATTAGGCCACCCAAATGACACAATGGTGCACACACACATATCATATGTTCATGAAATCACTTCAAAAGTTTACCATTGTCATTGTAGCCTATTACCTACTTCAAAACATTCAGATTAATGGTCAAAGGAATCTGCTGCTATAAACGTCTTCTTCTTCTTCCGTCTACTAGCGAGTTTGTCTTGCTCTTGAAGATCAGATCAGATGTGGTTCGGGAAGTAATGCCTTAACAACGGCACTTCCCTGAGAGGTTCTTGTAATTTTCATTTTGTGATTTTCCTTTTGTGACATGCTCTGTTATATTATATTGTATTGAAAGCACCCTTGTCTTGTTGTCTTGAAAGCACCCTTGGGACGCTCCGATCACTGAACTATAAATAGTAGCGTATCGGAACGTCCAAAGGTGCGTTTTCAAGCTCAAGACTAATACGTCCAAAGGTGCGATTTCAAGCTCAAGACTGAATGCGCTTGCAGAAAATGCGGTGCAAGCCAGTAGCGCATCGGAGCGTCCCAAGGATGCGTTCAAGAGTAAAACAAACTCTATAGCAGACGATGTGGAAGAAGAAGAAGAAGGTGTTTACGTTTATATCAGTAGCTTCCTTTGACCATTAATCTGAATGTTTTGAAGTAGGTAATAGGCTACAATGACAATAATAATAATAATAATAATAAGCATGTTACTTATTTCTCATAAGCGCCAATTTTTCCGAAGAATTCACTAGCGCTCGAAAAGAGAAAGAAAAAAGAACAAAAATCAATGCATCAAAAGAAGGATTATATACAACACACATTTAACAATCACTAGCAGTGGCAAAATAGCCTAAACTCTATATAGCCATCTGTCATGACACCTCTCTCAAGATCATAGCTTCTCTCAAAGAGAAAAGTCTTAAGTTGTCTCTTGAAGCATTCAACAGAACGCAGTTGTCTCATGGACAGCGGCAACCTGTTATACAACCTCGGAGCCATGTAGGAGAATGACCTCTCAAAGAAAGAAGACTGCTGGAAAGCCCTTGGTTCATCAAGACGAAAAGGGTCATTGTCATGACGCACAACTACACCATGGTGTGCCGGTGGGCGCCTGAGCAGCTCCGCAAGGTACCTAGGCTCACCAAATTTAAGAACCTTAAAAGTCACCAAACACAACTTAAATTCTATTCTTGCTCTTACTGGCAGCCAGTGCAGTTCTATGTGAAGAGATGTAGTAGGAGTTCTAGGTGGAACACCAAAAATTAGTCTTGCGGCCCTGTTAAGAACAGACTGAACTTTCTTCAAAATATAATTTGGAAGACCCACCAACAGGGCATTGCAATAATCAACACGAGAGAAGACCAATGAGTGAACCAACGTCAGGAAGCAACGTCTGGTTATAAATGGCTTCACCAAATAGAGATTTCTGATGTGCAAGTAACAACTTTTAACTATCTGGTTTACATGCTCTTTGAAATCTAATCGGGAGTTCACATATCACCAAGATTTCGAACAGAGTTGGCCGGTCGCAGCTGAGATCCACCCACATTGATGGAGAGGGCACCTACTATATCATCAGCTCTTCTATTTCCTCGGATGATGAGAATATCAGTTTTACCATCATTTAGTTTAAGTTTTCTCGCTCTCATCCACTTCTTGATTAAAATGTAAAAATGTAAAAATGTAAAATAAAAAAATGTAAAAATGATATCAGACATCAACAATTCCATCTTACTCCGTATATCAACTATATTTGTGATTCTCACATAAATCTGGGTGTCATCTGCATAAAAGTGAAAGGTGACATTATGTGCACAAAGCAGAAAAGACAAACTGCTAATATAAATTATAAATAGGATAGGACCTAAAACTGATCCCTGCGGAACACCATACTGCAGGGGTGTCGAGTCCGAGACCACTTGATTTACCATCACACTCTGGGATCTACCTGACAAGTACGACCCAAGAAGCAAGAGAGCGGAGTCACGCACACCACAATCATAAAGATCACTCAATAACAACTCGTGATCCACTGTGTCAAAGGCCGCAGAGAGATCAAGCAAGACCAATAGTGAGGCCACACCATTGCAAATGTTCTCAACTAGATCATTATGTACTCTAATCCATGCTGTTTCAGTTGAATGATGCTGTCGGTAAGCAGACTGAAAAATTGGGATAGTTTCATTCTGCTGAAGTAGTGGTTGTAATTGGTCAAGTATTGCACGCTCTAATATCTTTGATATGAAGGACAGGTTGGAGACAGGACGATAGTTCAACATGTTCTCAACATCAAGTCCAGGTTTCTTTAGAGTAGGTCGGAGTAGTGCATGCTTTTCAGAATGTGGGAAGCTACCTTCAGAGAAGCACTTATTAATTATTTTGGAAATAAACTCAACTGTGTGATCATAGACTCTTGGTAGCTTGGAAACATTTATGGGATCCAACGGGCAAAATGTTTTATTGAGGTTTCTTATGTAGGACGAGATCATGTCCACCTCTACTGAGTGAAAGGATGAGAGGACATTATTAGGAATGTGTCGGGGTTGGAGTACAACTGAAAGTTCTTCACCAACAGAAGCATCATCCAGTTCCTGTCTTATGCGAGTTATCTTGCCAGCAAAAAATGCCACAAAGTTGGCAGCCAACTCGGCATCGGGCACAGAAGGTCTTAAGCCGACTCTTGTTTTTCCAAGTAAACTGTTTACAATGGTAAACTTTTAAAGTGAATTCATGAACATATGATATGTGTGTGCTCCATTATGTGTCATTTGAGTGGCCTAATGCCTCAAAAAGTGGACTTTGGGACTTCTTGAAATTCGGACCATCGGGTGAATTCGGATTTGGCCTCAAATTGAAAAATTCGGACTATTGGGAGATTCGAATCATCGGTCGTCGGATTAACGGACTTTTACTGTATTAACATTTCTGCCGTATGGCCAGGCCGGGCTTCGAACCCGGGCCTGTAGCGTAGCAATAATAATAATAAAAACTTTGTCAACTGCCTACTGGGCAAAAGCCCTCGTAAGGCTGGACTGTAGCATAGCAGTCCAATGCTATACCAACTAGACCACCAAATAGCTATAAATGTGATAGTAGTATAAATACAAAAATATGTGCCTGGAAGGCCTCCATCAGGTTATAACACTGAAACCGTACTTCTGATAGATCACTGTCTCGAATGTGTACAGTATCTATGTCTGTGATGGATGGAAAGTATATTGGTTATAATTTAATATAAGAATATGTAATAAAAAGATAATCTATTTATCATGTATTTTGGCTCTATCTCAATGTGCACAGCTTGAACATCCTTGTTGCCTGAAACTCATCAGTGGTTCTTGAAATTCAGTGGAGTATTTTGAGACTATGTACTGATCTGGTTAATAAAGTAGTTAATAATTAACCTCATGAAAATTGCAATGTTTCAGTTGAAAATGCAGTAGACGGAGAGGTTCCAGCAAATCAGAATATATCCGGTCTCTTTCCTTTGGCCTCTCAGGAAGGAACCAAAATGTTATTATTATGGAAGCTGAACAGTGAACAATAGTATAAGATGTGTATGACAATTTGTTATAAGAAACTCGACAACATAACGGGAACTAAATGTCAAATACAGCTAAACAATACAATAACAATAATCGCAACGTTAATATTAGTCAAACGAAGATAGCTACATAGAATCGCCAGGTTGTCAAATGGAAGACGATTTTAAACCAGTCCTAAAATAGTTCCTTTTTTATAGTCAACGTTATTATATATAGGCTACAAAGTTAAAGTTATATGAGATTTTTCATTATTTCTTTGGAAGTGATAAATTGACTAAAACAAATAATATTGCATGCCAATTTTCCTGTATTCCTTCTCATATTCAAATTGTCCTAGGTTGCCATACTGCGGAAAAAGGATGATTTCCTGGTAAATATAATAGTTTGTGTAGACATGATTTGGATATTTGATAACAATATTGTTATGAATCTGGTTAACCCTTACAGTACCAGCGACGGTTATAGCTGTCAGTAGTGTACTTTCCTTGTGACTGCCTGTACAAGGCTGTACCAGATACCACGACCGTTTGTCGATATGGCAACACTGCTCAGCTTATATAAGACCCACTGAACGCTGGGAGAGCCAGTATTCCTTCATCTCTTGAAGTGGAAGGGTGTTCTATCTGCCATTTTGGCCACATTGCTTGGGACTGGGGGGGACTTGTATTACTATACCCTACGGTACAGCAGGGGTTAATGCAATTTTTAGCCATGCTTATAGTCTACACTAAATCCTTAACGGCGTAACCATACTTTGGTCATTAACCCTTGTCTAGCGGAGTGTTTTGTGCTCATTTGGGCATATTCAGGCCCTCCTGCATGATAAATCAAGCATCTACATGAAAACAAAATTATTTAGCAAAAAAATAGGCACTAAAAGCTTCAAAATGAGACCAGAACGAGCTACGTAGCACTCGTGGTTATCTTGCAGTGATGCCACGAACATGGGAGTTTAGCATATATCGGTATATTTTTCCCAGCTATGCTCACTACTGGCTACACTGCCGGCCTCTCGAGAACACAGGGAACATGAGTTAATGGGCGGCGGTAAGCCCTGGGAGTCGGCTGTCTGGCCCGCTGTGCTCCCGGCCATTTGCACTCTATTTTAACCCTTTAAAAGCCTTAATAATGCTCCTAACTTGCTGCAAATTGGTGCACGACTTAAGTCGAGCGCCGCCAATAAGGGGTTAATCATCACGCATTATGTTAACCCTTGGAATCCGGGAGGCCTCATATGAGGCAAAATGCGCGGCTAAAAAGTCGCCGATATAATCATCAGAACTCGGCAACCACGCAACGTAGCGATGTTATCTCAACGGCAGTCTACAGACAAGAAAACGTTCTACAATTTGCCAAAAAATTGACTGCTCTAGGTGGTCTCAATCAGTAGCTATTGAATTATGAAGTTTGAATATACCAAACTTCATATGAGGCCCCCCAGATCCCAAGGGTTAAAGAAGCCTTGGTGGTTGGCAAATTTACTAAACTTTATAGGGTAGAAGGCAGTTTATTTTTATAAAATGGCATCAATATCCTCAAATTGGTACCAAGAATTTTGTGTTCATAATGTTCCAGAAGGAATTGACCAACTAAGAGAACATTCAAGGACTATTTTGTATTACACAATTAGTATTTTAATTAACCCTTTCATTGCGGTTGCCGTACAGGTACAGTACGTTCTGGAAATATCCTGGAGTTATTAGCCCATTGAAGCCTGTGGAGACAAGTGTGAGTGATCATGAGTGCGGCAGGACATTGTTCGCTCTCCGGCAAGTCTGCCGTGGCACTGAGGCTCTGTGGGGTGGTCTTGCGAGATATATTCAGTGTTGCCAAAAGCAAATTTAGCGGAACATTGCTGATTATTAGCGAATATTGCCGATGTCTGTAGTAACGCTGCGGGTGAACCCCGCTAGCTAGAAATTTCGTTCTGGTATCATTTGAAAGCTCTTTTCTTCTAGTCTTTTGCTGAAAACATTTAATTTCATTCAGGCACTTGCTTAGGCAATCATGAGTCCCTTAATGAGCCCTATTATAGCGGGAAAATGGCTGCTCTGAAAGGGTTAAGGATATGTGACAACCCTCCTGAACCATTAAAGCATACACGTCATGCATTGTGGCAAACGCTTATGGGATACTACTATCCAAAAATATTTGTTTGTGTGTTGTAACAAAAATATTGCTATGGAAAAGTTTGATTATTGATTTTGATAATCGTATTTGGCTCGATATACAGTATATGAACATCAAATGTATTTTTGTTTTAAATATATGTTTTTCATTCTCCAAAAGATTTGTTAATTTGATATCTGTCCTGAAGTTTCACATACTGTAGGCTACATACATATTCATACATACAAATTTAAAGACTGTTTCGACCACAAAGAGTACGCTTTCCGTTTTACGTCTTAAACCACATCATATCTGAAGTAATTGACAAATAGGTTTGTCAGAGACCTGATAGACTCTGGAGTGCTGTTATTAGGTGGACAAAATTGTGTTACCATGCACATATAAAAGCTTCTTTCAATATGCTGTCAAAATCTAAATTTTCTTCCTTCCTTTTCGGTGTGAAGTTTAAGCCAAGGTTATCGTATACTTGAGCATCTGAGTATGTATGTATATACTCGGGCATATACCCCATAGCTGGGGGTAGCCGACCCGAGACAAAGCCTGAACTCTTAGGGTCCGGGATCACTTTCGCGTTCCTTTCAGTGAGAAAGGCAGGAGGGTTGCAGTTGTTCAGGCATTCAAGGTTTCTATAGCCTTGGCATAATATACACTTGGATCAATGGTGGAAAGAATACATATTTTTTTTTTTATTGTACAGCATAATATAATTATGTAAGCCGTATGGAAATTTGCTGGTCAAAACACTACTGTTAAATAATTTACTTTTTATTTGTATTTGGTTGATAGCCATAATTTTTATTATAGGTTTGTTCAAAGGTTTGCATTGTTAGTCCTACACTACTAATGAATATGACTGGAGAAAATATATTCATTTCTAATCTGGTGGATTAGAAATAGTAACTATAGTAGTGAGAATTGAGCATCAGGATTGATTTACAGTATAGTTATATACTGTACCCTAAATTCTTATTATTAATTTATGTTAATATATACTGTATATTAAGAAAGATTAAGGATAATGTTAATTAATTTGGTAAAACAATTTTATGATACTGTATATTAAGGAAGTTTAAGGATAATGTTAATTAATTTGGTAAAACAATTTTGTGATACTGTATATTAAGGAAGTTTAAGGATAATGTTAATTAATTTGGTAAAACAATTTTATGATGAGTCAATCCAATTTCGAGGCAATAAATTTAACAAATTTGGGTAACTTCATACTAGAAAAAAACCAAAACATTACAGTATAGTGTGACCAAAGAAACGTATCCTGCTGTATTTTAAATCAACTTGTGCAACCTTATCTCGTCAACACATGTTATAAGGATAGTGAAAATCTACCTTGAGAAGTTGACAGAATGGATAGAAACCCCATTTGAGGAAGAGCAATTTATTGAACATGTTTCGCTTGTTGTATGTCACTGAGAATCTTGTGGATTTGAAGATACAAGCAAAGTATCATCAAGAATGTTCTCAAAGATTGTTTTTATCCAGACAGGATACATTCAAAGATGACAGAAACTTGAATATGGTAACTCTTTTGCCCTTGTCTGAAAATCAGACCTTGTAATATTCGTAGCTGAATTTTTGGTTATTTAGAGTTTGTTGTTGCGAATCTCCTAGGATATACAGTCCATCCTCTAAATTTGCGAGATTATGGGCGACCTCGAAAATTTCAAATTAGCAAATTTCAAACGACGTAGCTTATGGGAATAACTACTTATGGGAGCAGACTTAATCTAGCCCCAGCCAAATCCACCGCAACCCTGCTCACAAGTTGGACAGGAGAACACGAATACATCCCTCAACTCACCATAAACAACACACCCCTAACACATACACACACACCCAAAATCCTAGGAGTAACATATGATACTCATATGACATTCAAACAGCACACCACAAACATTAAAAAGAAACTGACACCCAGACTTAACGCCCTCAGGTCACTTGCTCACACAAAATTTGGACACAACAAAGAAACTACCACCACAGTATATAAACAATACATAAGATCAGTGATGGAATACGCAAGCCCAGCCTGGGCTTCTAACCTAGCTGAAACACATCATAAGACCTTACAGACTATTCAAAACAAAGCCCTGAAGATCATTACAGGCTGCACAGCTACTGCACCCACAGATCACCTACATCAAGAAACCAAAATCCTCAAAGTCAAAGACCATCTGGACATGAGAGGCACTCAATTCCTGGCAGCAGCCTCCACGAACCAAGACCACCCACTAAACTACATGGCAACACACCCACAGACACCAAGAAATATCAAAACAACACCCAGCACACGGTATCACACACAATTATTGTCCTCTCTCCCTCCCTGCCCACCCCGAACCAACTTCCAGAAGCACATCCATACTCATATCTCTCACCGATCCATCCACTCACTCACAGACAACACGCAGCTGCATGCACGACCTCCCGAAATCCATCCTTCCGAATCCTCCCTTCCTCGCGAGGACAGAGTCCACCTGGCCAGGCTGAGATGCGGACACCATCCAGCTCTCCTGAGCTATCAGAAGAGACTGGATGACTCCGTTGTCGACACCTGCCCGGGATGTAACACAGCACCCCATACCATTAAACACATCATAGAAGACTGCATTTCACACAACCACTTACGCCAACAACACAATCTACACTCAATGAGAGCTCTGTGGGAAGGCCCGATCGTGGCCATGGCCTTTCTCAGGGACTCGGGGCTGTTCGGCCAGGCAGCTTAGGGAACAACAACAACAACAACAACTACTTATGGGCGGCACCCGCTGAATTTCCTTATTAGTTAGTACATTTATATCGGTTGTGGGACACATTTATACATAGTCATTATGGCAGGGGTTGCTGGTGGAGAAGTGGAGCGATGTGGAGAGGTGGAGGGTTGACCTTGACCTTAAGCAGGGGAGGCGGCGAGGGGTGTATCCTCGCTACTGCTCACTTTTTCAGCAATTTCTTCTTGTTTGTCAGTTTCCTTCCTCATTTTGTCATGGACGAATTTATAGTACAACAACTTGGCATTTGCTATAACTTTTTGATCAAGTGGCTTAATTTTGGAGGTTGTATTTGGTGGTAAAAATACAACTTCAACTCCAGGGTCATCAAGATGGCGGGAAACCAAACGCTCTCCTAGGTGCGCCTGGTTATTTCCCGTGAAATAACCGTTATTTACATGAATCCCAACGTTATTTTAGAAAGTAGGTAACTATTCTGACTTGCCGTTATTGCCGAAAAGCTTATTTTATAAGTCTTTGTTGGCGGAGTGTTTGTTGGCTTAGGCCTAATTGGCTTGACGTTTGGGTTCTGAGGCAAATCGAGGCACTCCTACTGGGCCTCACCGTCTCTCTCTCCCCCACCCCGCTCGTTGTCCTCAGCCAACACAGTCGCAAATGTGGATTAGGGGGTCGCAAATTTAGAGGAAATGACGAATTTCCCTTCTAATTCTACGGGCTGGCTCGCAAATGTGGAATATTATATTTTTTTCCAATTTTGACCTCCCCTCGCAAATGTGGAGGATCGCACATTTCAAAATCGCAAATTTGTTGGATGGACTTTACTTGACTTTGTAAATCGAATGTTAACGTCACTAGCACTGAAGTTATCGCAGTATTAATGCATTCAACTGTCCAAAATATCACACTTTTTACAGTACCATACTACTTAATATATAAATAATAATGGATATAACTTTCTAAGCTGTATAAACTCTTAACTTATCACTAGTTGGATCAAGCCAAATCGCACCCAGATACACAGGGTTGCTATTTCAGGCCTGGGCATTTTTTCAGTAAGATGCCAGAGCTTGATTTTCATGTCTCTACATTTATTGGACTCCTCTTAAACTTAGCTCTCTCCTGATATCTTACACATCGTACTACTACCAGAAACAATCTCTCTAGAAGCAAATAAGTAATTCAATTATGTATAAGTCTCTGCAATCCAATTTTCAGTACTGTAACTCAAATTTAGTAACAATATTCTAGAGGTGAACTTGAGCAGTATCGCTTATGAGAGTATACTCGTAAATAATAGGACAGATGCTAATAATAATATTTTGTTGATTTTAATATGAACAGTAGTCCACACAACATGCTGTTTTGCAAAAAATAAATGTCAAGACAAGTGACTTGAATTTCTTAATACAGTATATGACTTGATATACGAAAAGCAAACTTGTTGAGTTGATTAACTTGAAGTTGGATAAAAAACACCATCTGAGGAAGAGCACTTTATTGACAACGTTTCGCAGATAGCTTCATCAGGTCATGAAGCTATCTGCGAAACGTTGTCAATAAAGTGCTATTCCTCAGATGGTGTTTTTTATCCATTCTGTCTACTTTTCAAGTACCACTCAACTTGAAGTTGTTAATATTTAACTGATTGGAAATATATCAGTGGTTCAAAGTTCTGTATATCTTTGTGAATCATGGATATGTTGCATCTAAGGAGGACCCAATGTGTTGTTGATAACGTACAGTTGCCAAGGTTAGAGATCCTGTAAGAGAAAGTGGCCAGCTTTTGCTTTGGATGCCATTTTGGTGCCTCGATTATCAAACAATGAAGTTTTATTTTTGATCTTAGCGCTCTATCATTCTTTTATTTCTGGGAGGTGAACTTTTTATAGGAAGCTTTGCCTTATGTCTCCTTCATACGCATTGGAAAAAAAAATGAAAAATTTATATTCAAAAAGCAAACTGTATATCCTGTAACAGTATTCTGAAATGTTTATTAAGGATATGGATATATTTTATATTCATTGGAGGTGTTTGGTGTTGTGGTGAAATAAATAAGATATAAATAGTAAAGAGAGATAAATATCGCCAGTGGCACAAGATGTTGGAGGCTGGCCAATCTCTGTTACCATAGGATCTCTAGCCAAGATATAAACCTGGGACACTTACTGTGGAGAGCTGCATGGATTTAACCCATACAGTACCAGTCACGTCTTTTTATTATATTCTGGCAATTACAGTATTAGACCATTGTTTTCAGCTTAAGAGGATGTATACCCAATTACCCATTGATAGGCTACAGATTATCTCAATCCTTTTAGCTACACTATATCTTAACTAAGCTTCATCAAAACATCTAAATGCAACTGAAAGCAAAAGAAAAAGACGTCATTTATTTTAAACTTATATGTATATTATAATGTAAAACTTGCAAAATAAACGAACTGGGACGACACAAGATAAACGCAAAGGAAATAATCAAAATCGCTGTGGAAATAACGCTTAATAAAATAGAATTTGAAATAAAAGAACACAATCCACCACATAGGTTAATGAATAGTATCAATGACAATACATGGCCTTGCCCACTAAAGGAGAGATAGGCCGTTTTTTTTTTTTTTTTTTTTCTATTAATTGATGTTTTCCTTTAATTTTTAGTTTCCTCGCTAGACCTCCAAGCTTAGATTAATTAATTAAAAGTTTGTTAATTAATCTAAGCTTAGACAAACACCCCCTAGATCCCCCTTCAAGATAAATTTGTAGCCTACATTTTTTGGTAGAAAAATTTCTCGGTCGAAGGCCGATTCCTCTTAAAATTTCAGGCTCGCTATCGCTCGCCAGGAAAAAATTCACACCTAAATAGTATGAAAGGTCTTAAAATTGACAACGAAATGGGGCGAAAGGTCTTAAAATCGCCAAACTAATGGGCTAAACGTCTTATAATCTCAAAACAAAATGGGGCTTAACACGAGGGGGAAAGGGGACCGGAGAAATTACCCATCTCCCCTTAAAGCAACATTATTCCAAAAGGTTAAATCTCATAACCTTTACTTCAAACTATATATGAACCTGTGAGAGCCTTAATTAACCCCCTGAGGATCATGATGCATTTTGACAGTTTATTCTGGCTATCATTAAGTGATTTTATACAGCTTAGGAAGGATCAGAGGGACTTAAAAGGGTGAAGACTCTCAATTAACCCTTTGGCTTCCATTTACCCTTCCTAACCTAAATAAAATCGTCTAATCTTAGCCAGAATAAAGTGCCATAATGTGTGATAATCCTCAAGGGATTAATTCCTGTCACTCCTTCACACCACTCGTCCCAGGGTCATGTCTTGGCCACTGTGCATATTAATTCCTGTCACTCCTTCACACCACTCGTCCCAGGGTCATGTCTTGGCCACTGTGCATATTAATTCCTGTCACTCCTTCACACCACTCGTCCCAGGGTCATGTCTTGGCCACTGTGCATATTAATTCCTGTCACTCCTTCACACCACTCGTCCCAGGGTCATGTCTTGGCCACTGTGCATATTAATTCCTGTCACTCCTTCACACCACTCGTCCCAGGGTCATGTCTTGGCCACTGTGCATATTAATTCCTGTCACTCCTTCACACCACTCGTCCCAGGGTCATGTCTTGGCCACTGTGCATATTAATTCCTGTCACTCCTTCACACCACTCGTCCCAGGGTCATGTCTTGGCCACTGTGCATATTATTTCCTGTCACTCCTTCACACCACTCGTCCCAGGGTCATGTCTTGGCCACTGTGCATATTATTTTCCTCACGAGCAGTTTTATAAAGTGTTTTGCACCTGTCGTAGTTGTAGTTGGTTGTGCGTTTCTCAGAGATATTTATATAGATATTTTTATTGATATATAGGTTATTCAGGTTAAGAGAACGGTGCCATTGAGAGGCTTATTTAAATGGTTTGTTTATGTGTATATTGTCTTTGTTTTCACCTGACGGTAAATTGCAAAGTACCTATCCTGATTAATTTTAGAAACCAAACTTGACAAAATTATTGAAATGCCTGCGAAACACAGTAAATATAACAATAACAATAATAGCAATGTTTCCAGCTAGTTCAATTATTTAGTGAAATAAGTTGTTGAATTCTGAAATCTTTGTATGTACTAATACGATGCAAACACACAGTAGTTTCCTAGTTTCCTATTATGTATACTGTAGAGAAATCAGCTGCTTTTGGATAACATTTTCCGTCAGTTGAAAAAAATGACTACAGTTTAGAAGTTCCAAAGAAAAACTATTATGTTGAGAAATATTGATGTTGCATTTACTTTTGGAGACATTTTCAAGGGTTGTAGGCAATAGTATTTAAGAGGGCCCACCTCATTTTTTGTTTGTTATCTCTCTCCCTCTCTCTCTGGGTTGTATCCATTCGGCTCCATTCAGCCTACTGTTTTAAGACGATTATCCCCATCCAGGTGTCGATTTTTTTCCTGGCGAGCGGTAGCGAGCCAGCATATATTAAACATTTTTGTTTACACCAGGCTAAATTTTAAACATTTTCGAGAGAAAATATCTCCGGTGAAACTGAATTTCTCCATACAATGCTGGCTCGCTATCGCTCGCCAGGTATAAATCGACACCTGGATGGGGATAAACGTTTTAAAACAGTAGGCTGAATGGGGCCGAATGGATACAAGCCAGAGAAAAAGAGAAAAGTAGAGAAAAAAAGCAGGTTACCGCCCTTAAAGAGCGTTATAAGTCAATATGGCCACGCTCCGAAACGGCCACAACCAAAACAGCCACAGTCTCCTAGCCTAACTTTGCTCAACTTAACCTAATCTAACCTAAGAAGACCTGACTTAATGCAATCTAGGAAGACCTAAGCTAAACCATATTAACTTAACCAAACCTAGCCATATCTTACCTAGGCTGTTTAGGACTGTGGCTTTTTAGGCTTGGGCCGTTTACGACTGTGGCCATTTTAGCCTTCATTTAAGGGAAGATGGTTCACTTTTTAGGTGATTTTTGCATGTATTCATTATTTTTCTAGTTTCCTCCCTAGACCTCCCATCAAATTTAAAAAAAAACATCCATTAGATCCCCCTTCTAGATTAATTTGTACATTTTTCGGTAGAAAAATTTACCGGCCGAAGGCCAGTTCTTCCAACTTTACAGGCTCACTATCGTTCGCCAGGGAAAAAATCGACACCTAAATAGCACGAAAGTTCTAAATATTGACGAAGAAATGGGGCGAAAGGTCTTAAAATCAACTAACTAATGGGGCAAACATCTTAACATCCGAAAACTAATGGGGCTAAACACAAGGGAGAAAGTGGTCTAGAAAACCGGCCCATGTCCCCTTACAGATTTATGACCTTTGCTGATATTTTTGTATGTTGAATATTGCACTGCTTTCATGGTGATGATGATGATGGTGTACTTAGGCATTTAAGTACTTAATATAGACTATATACAGTATGACTTAGCACTTTATATTGCACTTTTGACTATATAGCTATGTGACATATACAGTATGACACATTATAGCCTTTAGCAGCATTATATTTATACTAATGGATTACCGATCTGCATGTAATTGAAGAGGCAGATATACAGTATATGTGTATAGTGTTGTTTACTGGTATTTTTGCATTAATAGGTATAAAATGTGCATAGGGTAGATTAGCCAATTTGTACGCAGTGATACATTTATAGACTTTATTTATTTATTTTATTTTTTTATTATACTGTATACAAGAGCTTCATTCCGCCTGAGCGAAGTCATTTAGTTGGTCTGCTAGATTTATTTGGATGCCCCTTCCCTAAGACGTTTACATTTTATGCCAGAATCTTTCCTATCTATTTACCTTTATTGAAAGTTTTTATGGGTCTTTTAGATATTTGATATTGAGCCATGGTAAATTTCTAAAAGAAGAATAACGATAGAACTACAGTTCTGTATATACTATGTGGGCGGCTGATAATTTTCTAGCGTCTTAAAAGAAATATTGAAAGAAATTGAAAATTATCATAGTCTATTTTTCTGCTATTGTGTTCTTTTATTTAATAATTTTCATTTTAGTAAGCGTTGTTTCCACATAGCGATTTTGATAATTTAATTTGACTTTATATTGTCCTTGTCCCAATTTTGGTTTGTTTAGTTTGCAAGTTTTACATTTTAATGATTAGATGAATCACCCGTATACAAAATACACAAAAGCAACACACAAAATATAAAGCATAGTACCCACTCCATAAATGCACCAGCATGTACAATTTGGCTGGTGTACCCTGTATGTGCTTGATTGATTTTATGCTTGTTTTTGTGAAAGGTGATAACTCTCTGATCAAACCAGTGATAATGAAAGATGATATAAATTTTGTATTAAAATGTAAAACTTGCAAACTAAACAAACCAAAATTGGGACAAGGACAATATAAAGTCAAATTAAATTATCAAAATCGCTATGTGGAAACAACGTTTACTAAAATGAAAATTATTAAATATAAGAACACAATCTAATCCACCACATAGGGTGTACATTACTACATGAGCAAGTTAATCTGTTTCCCAAGCAAACTAATCGCACATATAACAACGCACTATCGTCACGTTAAAGGAAGTAGTCAAGTTTGGGAAGTCCGGGACGTTCTGGCAAATTTTACTAAACTCTGCATGAATAAAGAAACTACATGTTAAATGTCAAAATATTATTTAAAATCAAATTTGCAACATGACAAGACATTAACAATAGTACAAAATACAAATATTGATAAGATATCTATACTATTACAAAATAATATATAAAATACAGTACAGCACTCACTAACGATAGTGCTATCGGGTAGGTACCTGTAAGCATAGCATGCCTCAAGTGACCCCTATCAGAGTTGAAACTTATTTATTCACAGTATTTGTTGTGTGTTTATCTTCTTGCCAGTCTTTTTTTTTAAATAAATAAATTAGTTTAACCATACCACTGAGTTCCCAAAAATAACTCTCATAGGGCTGGCCTGAAAGATTAGAACAAGATGGACAACTAATCAAGACGAGATGGATAGGAAAGGGCAGGTGAACAAACCTAGGAAGGTGAAGACACTCAGATATTTCTTGCCATGTCATCAGTTCAGCCAGACTACATGAGCTCCACAGCAGAACTCTTATAGGGCAGGGCTGAAGGATAAGGCAAAAACTGCTACACCTACAGCACCAACGAAGAAGTGATCAAGGGCGAAGAATGAAAGATTAGGACTATAGAAGAAAAAATCACAGAGAGATACTAAAAAAATGCACCACTGGGGGGAATCGAGTTGGGTTGGCCGCACCAGCGACCGAAGAGAGACGGTGGGTTAGGAGCTAGCAACCAAGCCAGGCTAACTATAAGGGCCCGACAGGGTGGCATATGATACTGTACAGGTTGCCCAGAGGACAACCGGATGAGACGGAATAAGTACAGAAGGGGAAAAACATTTATATATGTATATACTGTACACAGGCACATATCCCAAAGCTGGGGGTGGCCGACTCGAGACAGAGCCCAAACAGGGACACCACAACATAACACAAAAAATAAATAAAAATAAAATAAAATAAAAAACTCGCATACATCTAGGTCCCAGAAACCGAGGCCCATTTGCGGTCCCCAGCAAAAGATTCCCAGGTCTCGGACCTCCTGGAGCGGTTCCGGTCTCAGGAGGCAGATACACAGCGAAGCTCTACCACCACAATGCCCGCCCACTTTACATCCAGGCATGACTCTTCATATACACCGACCCCCTGGGCCGGATATGCTTTATTATTAAAATGCCTGCTGCATGTCTGCCTGCTGAGATCGGAACCTCTCTAGATGGTCGGAGGCCGGGGGAGTGCTGGAGGGACCTTGGTGATCCTGACCTCTGGGTCTTCTCCTGGATGACCTAGATGTGTGTGAATTTGTATTTTGTTTTTGTGTGTTCATTGTTTTTTGTTATGTTGTCCCTATTCGAGCTCTGTCTTGAGTCTGCCCCCCCCCCAAAAAAAAAATAGGAAAAGTGGAGATTGGGCCTGAGTATATACATACATACATTAAAATGCTAAAGAGACAAAAAGTATGTATAATTGCAAAAACAAAAATACAAATATAATTAAAGAACATAACTTCAACTTTAAATGAGAAATTACTTACAATTATTAATTGTTTACATTGTATTAATATTTTGTGGGAACCTGACTGCATCATTATACCCTGGATAGTATTTTTTCGTAGTATTATTCCGTCTCGCTTGTCATGCTTATTTTAGTTAGTTTTTTCTGTCTGGCGGTAAATTACAATGTCCCTATCTTGATAACTCGGCTATTACAAAGATATTATATGGAAGATGTTGCTAAATATGAAAGCTAGGCATTAACCTCTGAAGTGCGCATGGGGGTAATTGGAAACGTCCCCCTGTGCTGACGTATTTGAGGTGTTTCCGTCACTAAAATATTCATTGTGCCATTAATAGCATTAATATTTATCCATATGCGCCTATTATGGGTTGATTATAAAGGTATTAACCTGAAACAACAATAAAACGAGTGAAAACAGCGTTTGGATGGTCAAAATCGGAGATATAGCCCGCGAGTTGTATAATGTATGGGTGAGGCAATCTGCTTTCCCGCCAATTTCCCCCAAGGCCACTGAGACACAGTCGATCGATACTCTCTCTCTCTCTCTTGCACTCGCTTGCTATCAGTGATGACCACACCCTCCAATCGGATTTCTAATGTTAGCACGAAAATATACCTCAGAATAAGGGAATAACAGGGAAAATAGGTGATAACTGAAGGAGAGGAGGAAAGTGGGGAAGGAGGGGAGGTAGAGGACTGAGATTTTGCATGGCCCAGGGGCCAAAAAAAAAAAAAAAAATAAAAAAAAAAAAATATAAAAAAATATTTTTTTTTCGATGTCAAAAGTTGATTTTTATTTTCTCTGACTCTTAAGAGTCTTCCCGCAGTGCGCCGGGGGAACTCTTAAGAGTCTCCCCGCAGCTCCCGGGTTAATACTGTATGAATGAATATGAAAAAATTTCACAACAGCCTTGGCCAAAGCCCTTATGAGGCTGGATTAATACTGTATGTTGTAGACACATAGTAGTGTCATGTTTTTCCATTTAGTATTGAAATATAAGCATTCTAAGGGATAACATTTTCTGCCGCTATAGTATAATTCAGTCTGGCCTGTTTTGCTTATTAGTAACATGAAGTTGCGCACCGGTAAGAAGCTATATTTTTAAGGTGTTCTGACTTGTATCAAGTCCATAACCTTACCCTCTACAGTATCCCGGAAACTTTACTCCATATATCCATGTCATGCTGCAATCCCTGTTATTGCATATTTCCCACTGGTTGTTGTTGTTGTTCCCCAAGCTGCCTGGCCGAACAGCCCCAAGGCCCCGAGCAAGACCAAGGCCATAACCGAGCGCCCCCACAGAACCCTCCCAGCCGACCACAATAAAGCATGGGTCACCGAAGCCACTCCATGGCGGGGAGCTGAGGAGGGCGACAGAAACGCCCGGGAAACCAAAGCCTCACCCAGGGCCCTGTGCCCCTCAGCAATTATGAAGAGAAAGCTGAGGGGCAAAGGAAAAATGTGATGCTTTGGCTTCCAATCTTGGTAGATTGGGAGGTCAATCCACGGAAGAGACGCCGTCACTTGAGATCTAGAAAATATATAAGTAAAAGGAACAGTCAGAGTAAGCTATGGGTATGGCAGAGATCGCTCAGTTCTCACTCTGATAGACCAGCCCATCACCACACTGGTTGTTATACAGTATAGTGAAACTGAAGTGAAGATAAGGTATATTAACTCAGTATACCATGATGTATAAGATATATTAACTCTCAGTATACAGTTTGTGTTAATACTTTCATTATGATAGGGTCATTTTTATTTCATATTCATTTACATCACATAGTTTTACATAGGTCCACTGACTGCACAGACTGTATAATCCAAACAAGGTGGTCAGACTTAATTCTAGTCGAGATAGCAGAACTCCAAATTACACTCGGCATATGAAGAACCTATTGGAATCAGACGGGTAATTCATATTTCTTAACCCACATTTTTGTGTAAACTGTATCAAATCACATATAATAACGATGGCTAGAATAAATGGATAAAAGGCATCATAGTACAGTACTGAAAGGGTCAATATTGTTGTATGTTATATAATATATATAAAGAATGTTCTCCTCCCTCTCATTTCTTTCTAAAGCTTAAGCCTTAGTGTGTCCAATGTTCCATGTCTGCCATTTTGAGTACAACTTGATGCAGGAATCCAATAGCGAGTTAAGCTGCACTGCCATTCTGTGTCCTGGTCATGGATAATGTGTCTTTCATTGTCCATGGCTTTTCTGACACCACTATGAGAACTGAGATGCTATATTTAATCTTATTATTTACTTATTACTCTTAACTATTATGATATTGATCTTCATGATCTTTACGTCTACTTACAAGCGTGATTAGAAATTTTGAACCCATATGCTCTATTTATCCTTCCATATGCTCATTCATTTGATTATGCACAAATGTGAGAGAGCTACTCCTAATCCATATCCTTCCCTTCTTGTCCCAGCTCAATTGTCCTCCTCGTCTTAGCTATTTTCTCAATCCCTTAATTTGCCCTAGACTGTCTTCCATCATTTCTTACCCTCTCATATTTTCTTCATGATATCCGATTTGCTTTCCGATTTCTGTTGTTTTTTTACGTCGACCCCTTCCTAATGATACGAGCTCTGTTGTCTTTTTTTCTCATAGTGCTATAGTGCCATATAGCCTCAGTTGCCTGGTGCTAGATATTTATTTATAAAATTTTCCTTCTATCTTTCCAATTATTGTGGTGTTCTCAGGCCCCTTCCAAATTGATTGACTTTCCGCTGGCCGCCGTGTATGGCACGGTGCCGTGTCCATAAATAACTATGGGTGTTTTTGCATGCTTTCACATGCATCACCCACAGCAAAATGTCATATACGGGCGCCGTGGTCACCACGGCGCCCATGTCAATCCGACGCAAGGTTACCAAAGTAATCCGGTCGGATCGTGTCATTCACAATAAAAGTCATTCGCACAACAGTGCGCTCTCTGGAATGCACGGCTGTGTGCCATATATGGCGGCTAGCTAAAAGTCGATGCGTCTGCAAGGGGCCTCGTATGATTTATAGTGTTCCTTTTTTCTCCATTTATATATCAATACCTGTACATCATTTAGTATATTTTCACACTTTAAGCTAATCCTAATTAATTTATCCTATACTATTTTTTTAGTACTTCTCTAGTTCAATTCAAAATCAATTTGCTCCGTTTTCTGGCCTTTTTCCATTTTCTCCTCCTCTTCCCTTTTCTTCATCCCAAGTTAACTATTGTTATAGTTTTTCTATCCAGTATAGCTAAGATGTTCTCTCTCTCTCTCTCTCTCTCTCTCTCTCTCTCTCTCTCTCTCTCTCTCTCTCTCTCTCTCTCTCTCTCTCTCGTTAAGATTAACCCTTTCATGCAAAGGACGTCATTTGAGCCTATTCTGGGATACTTTAAGCCTTTGTGACCATCATGGGTGTTTAGAAACCTTTAGTTTATTTACTTCAACCTCTGCAGTTGTCTTTGAGTTTGCTGTGGGCAGAAAAATAATTTTGGAGAGGTAATTATAAGATTGAGAGAATTATTTTTTATTGCTAATCGGCAACCCTGGCATCCATACGTGCGTGAAAGGGTTAATGTATTATATACAGTATAGTATATGTATACACTACTAAGCATTATAATTCCTAAACTGATTTCTTTGTTAATAAACTTTAATGAAGAGTATTGTATCATGAACTTCCCTATTTTAATATTAATCAATAAGGCAACTGAGAAGAACTACAGTATGCAGATTACTGTACTCGTTACTATGGCTTAACTTTCTCTTGTAGTAATGTACACCCTATGTAGTGGATTGTGTTCTTTTATTTATAAATTATTATTTTGCTTAAGCGTTGTTTCTACATAGCGATTTTGATTAGTTTTGTCTTTTTACTGTGTTCGTCTAAGTATTGGTTTGTTTATTTTGCAAGTTTTACATTATAATACAAAACATTACAATTGCCTATTGTCTATTCATTATAAGTAGACCAAAAATCTTGACCTATATCCTATGTAATTATAATGTAAAACTTGCAAAATAAACAAACCAAAATTTGGATGAACACAGTAAAAAGACAAAACAACTAATCAAAATCACTATGTGGAAACAACGCTTAAGCAAAATAATAATTTATAAATAAAAGAACACTCAAAAAGGGATATAGCAAATGGGCTGTAAATGTCCACACCTATTCCCTGGCTGACTCTTCCCAAATTGTAGAAATATTAGCTTGATTACTCTAGCCCTTATTGAGTTACAGAAGTTAGTGGTTACGATTTCTGGCCTACTTATGGTTGGATTATTGTAGCTGGTACACTACTATTGTATATGATAAACATGAAAGAGTGAACAATCAATGAGGACAATTACTGTTGCGGGCAAGTGTTTAAAATGATGTAATTAGTACAGTATATCAGAATTGTTCCAAGAAAATGTGTACCACCTTTCTCTGCAGACAACTACATTCAATACACTCAATAGGGTCAGGTGAAGGTATGTGGGGCGGTTTTTGGGTTCAAACACACAAACATACATACACAAATTTAAAGACCGAGTGCTCCTCACAAAATGCGGTTCTGGTCACATGTCCTAATGGCGGCGTTCCAGGCAGCTTTGTTAAGAGCTGTCTGGAATGCTGCCATTAGGATGTGAGATCAGAACTGCATTTTGTGTGGAGAACTTGGTCTTTAAATTTGTTTATGTATGTTTGTGTGTGTGAACCCAAAAACCACCCCAAATATTTACAAAGCTAAAAAAGGCATTAAGGACCTGGTCCCCGAACAAGTGTGTAACACAGACAATCACAATGGGATCTTCAACCTAGCTAGGCGAGTTAAAAATGACAGTGGGGATATTGTAGGTGAACAGTGTGTTGGAAATTATAATGGGAAGATTGTGTATGCAGAAAATGAAATCAGAGAACCATGGAAGGCACGCTATGAATGATTGCAAAATGTAGGCTAGAGTTTGAATGGAATAAGGAACAGCTTAGTATCGATAAACCAATATCTGAACCCCCCTCGTTTAATAGCACCAGCTCCAAGGTGCTCTGACATTGTCGCTGAGATGATAAAAGCCTCAGGGGAGAATGATGTCAGCTTAGTCACTGAGATGATAAACAGCATTATTAACCCTTAAAGATTGGGGGCGGACTTAAGTCCGCCTCCAATTTGCAGCAAGTTAGGAGCATTATTAAGGCTTTTAAAGGGTTAAAATCGAGTGCAAATGGCCGGGAGTGCAGCAGGCCAGACAGCCGACTCCCAGGTCTTACCACCGCCCATTAACTCATGTTCCCTGTGTTCTCGAGAGGCTGGCAGTGTAGCCAGTAGTGAGCATAGCTGGGAAAAATATGCCGCTATACGCTAAACTCCCATGTTATTGGTACCACGTATGAGAACCACGAGTGCTACGTAGCTCGTTCTGGTCTCATTTTGAAGCTTTTAGCGCCTAGTTTTTTGCTGAATACATTTCTTTTCATGCAGATACTTGATTTATCATTCAGGAGGGCCTGAATATTCCCAAATAAGGCCAAAAACCCCTGCTAGACAAGGGTTAGAGAGGAGAAAAATCCTTGAAGATTGGCACAAAAGTGTAATGGTAAATATATACAAAGGAAAAGTGGATATGCTAGATAAGGTAATTATAGGGTCTTGAAAATGTTTGACCAAATCATGAAGGTCTGTTAGAGTCTATGAGGGTTTGCCATTAACCTCTGAGGTGCGCATGGGGGTAATTGGAAACGTCCCCCTGTGCTGACGTATTTGAGGTGTTTCCGTCACTAAAATATTCATTGTGCCAACAGCATTAATACTTATCCATATGCGCCTATTATGGGTTGATTATAAAGGTATTAACCTGAAACAAAAATAAAACGAGTGAAAACAGCGTTTGGATGGTCAAAATCGGAGATATAGCCCGCGAGTTGTATAATGTATGGGTGAGGCAAGCTGCTTTCCTGCCAATTTCCCCCAAGGCCACTGAGACACAGTCGATCGATACTCTCTCTCTCTCTCTTGCACTCGCTTGCCATCAGTGATGACAACACCCTGCTTGCAACTCGCTAATGTTAGCACAAAAATATACCTCAGAATAAGGGAATAACAGGGAAAATAGGTGATAACTGAAGGAGAGGAGGAAAGTGGGGAAGGAGGGGAGGTAGAGGACTGAGATTTTGCATGGCCCAGGGGCCCAATTTTTTTTTTTGTTTTTTTTTTTTTTGTTTTTTTTTTTCGATGTCAAAAGTTGATTTTTTTTTCTCACTCACTCATAAGAGTCTCCCCGCAGTCCGCCGGGGGAACTCTTAAGAGTCTCCCCGCAGTTCCCGGGTTAAGAGGTAAAATAGCTGATAATTGGGAAGGGGGGGGGCACATGTAGGAATGGTAGCAAGTAATTGAGGGGAATTATCTCACCTAATCACAAATTGCTTTGTTTAGAGTGTCACTGGGGTGTTTTCTAAGTTTTTATGCTCTGGATCTATTGAGGACGGTCGTAGTGCTCCAGATTTTTTTTTTTTAGGATGGTTGCCTTTTATGGGTTAATTACTCGAGGCCTACTATATTAATATAAATCTTTATTGATTTATATTATATTCTTAATATTATGTTAAATGTTATTGGTAGCATCGAGCCATTACACTTAATGATTGTCATTTTTCCCTTACCTCTCAACTTTCCCTTCATAATTGCTGAGGGGCACAGGGCCTTGGGTGGGGCTTTGGTTTCCCGGGCGTTTCCGCACCCTCCTCAGCTCCCTGCCTTGGAGTGGCTTCGGTCACCCGGGCTTTGCTAGTGGTAGGCAGGGAGGATTTTGTGGGGGCGCTCGTTTGTGGCCTTGGCCTTACTCGAGACCTTGGGGCTGTTCGGCCAGACAGCCTGGGGAACAACAACAACAACAACATGATTGTCATAATAATAATAATAATAATATTTATTCAGTTAGCATTTTACAATGTTGGTACAACAGATCAGATGAAGGTATTGAGGGATAAGCCTTTACAACGGTACCTCGTATCTACATTCTACTTTTTCCTATTTTTCTGGAGAGTGTAGAGGAGAAGGGGTGTTGGAGAGAGAGGAAGCTGTTGGAGTGGCTTTGTTATGTGTGTTATTAGTCTGTATACGTCGTCGAGGTGTCCCCTGACGGTGCAAGCATGTGAAACATGCTAGGACGTACTACCACACCCACTAAATGTCCGTCGTGGCAGGGATTCGATCCCGGGTCTTGCAGATTCACACGTGAGCGTGCTCACCACTGGACCACCACGGCTCCTGACCTACACCTTGCTTGAAACGTTGTGGAAATCTCTCTCGCGTGCTCACCACGCGACCGCTCTATAATATGTTATGCTCTGATTTTATTCAGGTTTAGCTATTGATTGAGGCGAGTTCTTTCGAGACTGGGACTTCAGAGTTCATACAATTACATGCAAAGAAGACAATAGAGGATATATATAACACCAAAATATAGTTTATATATATAACAGTTTATTTCACTTAAGTTCTATGTACACATGTTTGAGAAAGAATGCATTAACATAAGACAGTAATAAGATACAACAGAAATCACTATTCTTCGAGCACGATCGAGGATCTAGATGGAGCTCAGGTATAATCAAGTTGTTCAGTTAATGTTCCTTATACAGTAATCTAATTGATGTATCGTTTTAGAAAATGTACTAATTAGTAGTCGAATATCTAAAATTTACTTTGTATTCAAGTATGATATTCTAAGTAATTATTATTGACAGGGTTAACATAGTAGTATGCTATTCAGAGAAAGAGTAAGGGACCAAGGATGCTTCCCTGCGGGACCTCACAGTTAATTGGCATTGGATCTGATAAATTATCATAAATTTTGACTCTGTGTTCTACCACTAAGATAAGATTTAAACCAGTTCACTGACCCAATGCCCATTGTTTGTAGTTTATTACAGAGGATATCATGGTCCACTGTATCAAACACTTTTTGTAAATCAAGAAGAACCATGCCGGTGTAGTTACCTTTAGACATTTCTTTACGAATGTGATCTGTTAAGTGGATGAGACAGGAGTCCGTCGAGTAGCCTACATAGCTCTGAAACATGTAGAATAGATCATTTTCTTTGAGGTAATGTTCAATTTGGGTGTATACAGCTCTTTCAAGGATTTTTGATACAATACATAATATGCTAACCGGTCTGTAGTTGTTAACATCTAATTTGTTTCCCTTCTTGAGTACTGTATAGGGGTTACAATAGCTTCCTTAAGTTCATCAGGCACAGTGTTGGTGTTTATTGACAGGGTGATGATGTGGGTTAGGGGACCTGCGATACCAATAGCTCCATTTCCCGTTGAAATTTGGCAGGAATTTTGTCTGGTCCTGTACTTTGGTGTAACCTACATTTAGATTACAGAGCTCCTCAAATGTGTATTTTGGTGTAAGATTTTGCAATCGAAATGTGTTAGGGTGTAGCCTATGCCTTTATCCCTGTAGAAATTTTGAAAGGTGGCAGTGGTTGTGGTGTAGGCCTATTTATTGAGAGGTTGCGGTAGGTTCTCTGCAAGTGCGTTTGCTATTGAGGTGAAGAAGGAGTTGAAGTAGGCTAGTGTAGGTTAAAATTTGACGTTTATCATGGCAAACCTGATAATTAATTTTGAGAGCAATATTATTGTTAGATGAATCCCTTGCCTTGTTACTGTAGCCCGTTGATTTTAAGTGCCTCCATAGTTTTATGGGGTTATTCTGATATTCCTCTGCCTTACTGTGGAAATAATTAGATTTCGCTGATTTAATTTTCCTACTTAGTTTATTCTTAACCCTGTTGAACTCCGGTATCAGACCTTCATTAAAATGCCCCAGAACGAGAAGCCCACCACAGAAGCCACGAACGAACACCACACAGAAACACCCAAAGGAAAGGTCCACAGAACGAAAGGACCAGCTGACTGAGCCAGCCAATTCAGACAGGCCCAAGCCCGCAGGGCTAAGCAGCTCCAGGCCGCACCTAGATACCCCTTCTAAACTGACCATTTTTCCACACCTCATGTACACTACTCCCTCGTGTCCTACACTCCTAACTACAAAGATGATGAACAGGAATATACATTCATATTAAAAACACCCATGCCCTGTCCCGACGTTGAGCCAATGCCAACACATCAGACAGCCATAATTATATCTATGTATGTTCTTACATCCGAGAAGTAGATGTTATATATCTTAGAAGTTAAAACACCCACGCCTGTCCCTAGACCTCGTATATCATTTCCCATGACGAGTATAGATATATGTAACCCGTGCTCAGTCGCCCCCTTGCATTGTTCCTCTAGTAACTAAGTGTCTCTATAATATTAACTGCCACCAGTATTGATACGACATAGCGGCACTGTCCTTGTGTCGTATTGTGCCAAGTACAGATCAACCAGGTTTCATCACCTTATTAGGACGACGACTATAATGTCGTCGTTCATCGATGTATGCAATCCTTAGTTTAAGTATTAATATTAACATTCCCTAACATCTTGTCTTGCCAGACTAAGCTTTCTGAAGACCCATCGCCCCATAAATCTATGTATTCAATCCTTAGGTTAAGTATCTTTATCTGCCATTGTGTTCACCTTTTTCCATTTACTTTTCCACAATTGTCATACGTCTTCAGCTTACCTCCTTCGTATCCACAGTCCACACTACGCCATATTACTTCGTGTCCTACACCCCATACCCGCCCGATTCTACCTATACGATGATGAACAAGAATATACATTCATATTAAAATCACCCATGCCCTGTTCCTACGTTGAGCCAATGCCAGCACATCAGACAGCCATAATTATATCTATGTATGTTCTTACATCCGAGAAGTAGATGTTATATACCTTAGAAGTTAATACACCCATGCTGTAACGTAATCCTTACCCCAACCAGAGATTGTATAGATAACCTTTGTTACCAGTATCTATCATAGTACCTCGAAACAATAACGTAGTACCCCTACGAACTGCCGCTTTCCTTGGGTCTATATTTCATAGAAAACGCAGTTCCCAGGGACACATAGACGTACACAAAAAGCGTGTCAAATAATAGGTCCATAACCCCTCGTATGTACGAGAAATAATACACCATGTCTTTCCTTACTTTGTCCACAAGTCTAGCACACACCTACAGTTCACCTCCTTCTCCCCCCCCAGCCCCACAGTCTACATAATTCTATCTTTTCCAGACTCATATACCACCCCGTATTTGCATCCCCCGGTAGCATTTGACTAACGTACTTTCACTGTCTTTTCAAACTCCAATATCAATTGTAGCCTAATGCCACCCCCACGCCCAGGGACCTTAGGGGCAAATTTCCCTGTAGCCCCTGAACTTCCCCCCCTCTCATTAAGACACCCGCGCTTCTCGACTCTTGTCCGACCTAGCCTCTCTCTCATACCTCTTGAAGATCCTTGAATTGTCCGTTGCTAACGCTCTCCAACCTTTTATATATATACTCCTATCCAGCCTACCTTCACTTAGTAGGCCAGAACAACATTAGAACTTTACTAGCCCCTTGCATGCCATCTATTCTCTTACAACCCATTCACAACCCTGCACCCAATGGTCGTCGGTGCGAGGGTAGCCGCCTCGCCAGTAACTAACTTCTATTGCCATACTTCCAGATAAATGTGGCAGAGTTAGCAACCCAGTCTCCACCACATCCAGCAAACCCTACAATTAACAACCAACCGAGTAAAACCAGCTAGCCAAGGCACCTTCGGTTTTGGTATTAACCTCCTCGGCACCGTCACGTACACATGTACGTAATAAGCGCTTCAGTAAAATATACCGTCCCGTACACACGTACGTGATAAATTAAAGGAAATGCTGCCAGTCGGTTTTGCTGCCTGGGGCTCTATCTACGGTACTGTATGTCACACTGGGGATACAGGAAGCTCCGCCCCTTTCCCCAGCAGCCAACCAGAGCCCTGTGACGTCACCGAGGACCGTGACGTCACGGTATCTCTCGACTAATGAGAGGCAGATTTTGCCCCCAGGGCCCAGTCTTCCCCTAGGCCCCACCCACGCAGGATTATAGTGTTTTTGTGTCTCCGTGCATTCGCCATCTTGGTCTTCATATGCATTATTATGCCATTTATTATTATTATCATCATTATTATTATTTACGTGTATTTAGTAGGGAATATTTGATAACTTCGACTACTGATACTACTACTACTTCTAATACTTATAATACTGCTATCCTGTTGTACCTAACTACTCTACTATACAAATTAATGGGTATTTGGCAAGGTTTAGAGGGTGGATAATGCGCATGGGAGGGATGGGGGCGGGGTGGGAGGGAGCGGTATGTAGGCCTACTGAGCGGGATGGTCGCGCGGTGCCGAAGGGGTTAAGGACACCCACATCTGTCTCATACACAGAGGGTTATTACAAACACTGGTGATATGGCAAGCCCCTAGCCGCAGCCGCCGGACGACTATCACAGAGAGAGGGCCCCCAGCTACCCATTTTTACCCACCCGAGGAGGGAGACCCCCACCCCCGCGGAGGTATACCTGGCCCCTGTTTTGACTTCTGAGTCATTGCCAGGTAGCACAGGAATTCTTCCTATCAATGAACTAACCATGCATGACTAACACCTTTACTAACCTCTATTAACTCCCAATAAACCATTTACCTTTCTTGCATACTCTGATCACTAAATTAGCACCTCAGCTATACCATAGAATGAAGATTGAACAATCTAAGAGAGACGCTCCTATCACAGCTGTCCCCATCCTCCTCGCAAAGTAGATCCAGTCTCTCTCCCTTAAATACTTCCAGTATAGCCAAAATAGTACCTCTTACTAAGGCTCAGTTATATTAAAATATGAAGGCTTCCTATAGCCATGTGCCACAACAGTAATCACCATCTTACCTAGTCCCCATATCTATTGAGAGCTCAAATAAGTCCATAAGACTCGAGATCCCTACTGTCTACAGGGTCCAGAACCGAGCCTATAAACCTAGCTCCCGCCCCCAGTCAAATCAGTTGAAAGCTAGACACCAACCAGTGGTCACTACCCTGAAGTTAACCTCTAGCTCTGCCCTTGTGTTGTTCCGGAGTTGAGAGATTCCAGAGCCGGCAGACTCCGTGGCAGATTTGGATAGAAGGACCTGTCCACGTATTTGAGAACTTCACACATATGAACCAGGACCAGACCCATCAGATACTACCCAAGATTCCCTTTATCAGTACTACATGTTACAGTGCTGTTTAGAGATTCACTAATTAATATTTCTACAAAGTGGCTATCTCTTTGCCCCAGTATAATTCATATAACCATTCAATTAGGAAGTGCTAAGCGTATTAGTGTTCATTAATTAACAGGCGATACTAACTCTCGTAATCAACCATATACCCAGATATTATGACCTAGAAGGAAACCCTAGTGATATCTGAATGTTCGCCCACTGATTTGCGTTCTATGTATTTCTGAGACAAGAATATAAAACTTAGATCAGTACCCCCTGAAGTTACTAGAATTCCTGTGCTCTAAAATACGCGTGTCTAATCTAGTCTGTGAACTACTACTTGTGCACCAGAGCTACCAGTAATAAATCTAACAGTGAATATGATTCTATAAGTAACATTGATGGTCTTCGGTATTATAGGTTTGACTCCTGTAAGGAGATAAAAAAACCTAATATTTAGTAGTGGCCCCGTAATCATTGACGAACATGCCTATTACATAAGGCACCCTCTTCAAACACTCATCCGCCGTAGTTTGAATCTACCGCGCAGAGCATTTAAAATTTGAGGAGCCTTCATCATGAGCGCACGCGACCTCACTCATGGCTTCAGTCATTATAAATTGGGTTCTCACTACGAAAAAACTTCGTAAAAAATAAAAACAAAAACAAAATAAGAATAACTATTCAATAAGCTTTCCATCATATCGTGGATGTACTTGTGTGGATCTTTGACCAGACGCTACTGCAGGCGTCATTCTTCCTTCACTGACATATCAAGTAAACCAAAATCCTTAATACATCAACGAATGGGAAGGGGATGGTCGGGAGGGCCCCAGTCGTCAATGATTACGGGGCCACTACTAAATATTAGGTTTTCTTTATCTCCCTACAGGAGTCAAACCTATAATTTATTAGTGGCCCCTCCATCATTGACGAACATGCCTGATTTCTAAGACTGGAGGGGGACATTCGTAATCATATCATAACTCTAGAAAAGCAGATAATCAAACAACCACATAGTATTCTTACTTTTGTAAAAAATATATATTCGGGTGCATAAACTTTATACAGCCTAAATCTTCAAAAAGGGGTACAAGCAGGAGCGTGCTTCAAAGAAGCCTGCTTGAAAAAGGGTTAACTCTGAGACTCTGTACACAGATCTGCTAGTTAAGAAGGCACCCCACTTAAAGTAAGTGGTGAAAACTAAAAACTTATAAGTTTACATGTGCACATATAAACCCCATTAACTAGTGGATATATTCCTAAAAATATAACCAAACATAAATGAATTCTTGTACATTCGTAGAAGTACTGAACTCGTGTACTTATGCAGAAGTAATTACTTCAAAAGTAAAAGTCGTAGTTGCAACTACCGAGATTTCTAAAAAAATCTATTGCTTCACAGCCAAAGCTACTTACAACAAGAATTGTTGTAACACTACTATTGGCCTTTAGCACAATTTCCTGCAATGAATACTACAGAGAAATTTTATAATACAATGCCTACAAACAGTATCACGGCTCGTATGTTCCGAACACATACTCCGGAGGGGTCTAGGGTGTCCTATGTCACACTGACTGCACCCTCCCCCCCCCTTTTTCTTGAAATAAAACAAAACGTGACTAAAAGGGCCACCTAGACCCTCTGCCGTAAAGCTATACATGGCAAGGAAGGTTTGTCCAGAGCTACTGAAAGGTATCGAGTCAAAAACTCCTGATTAGAGGCCCACAACTGTGTTGGACTTAATAACTTCCACCGAAAGATTATTAAGGAAACGTAAAGAGGCTGCCCCCTTGCGTAAATCGTGGGTCTTACCCACAACGCCGGGATTCTTCTCTTTAAAGTCCTCGACCAAGAGAGAAGCCAGTGTATGCTCCATCAAGCGTTCACCCGGACTTGCGACCCATAAAGCACCCTGGTGATTTAGAGGTGCCACTCTTAAATATTTGGATAGAGCTTGCACTGGGCAAAAAAGATGGTGCACCTTTCCCCTTTTTAACGCCGGCACCGTGAACTCTGAAAACACGTGTTCACTGTGCTTATTCTTGGCTATGAATTCTGGGGAAGGTGCAATGTGAATACACTTATGAAGCCTATCAAACCTGAGGCAATTAGGTGTGTTGCTCATCGCCGCCAGCACAGATACTCTGTTCCCGGTAGCCAAAGCCATAAGGAATACTGCCCTTTTGTAAAATCTGCAGTCTTTGGTACAAACGGGACGAAAATAACGACAATGCTTTGTCCAGAGACCAGATAGGCATGAGCTGACGGGGAGGTGGGCGGAGTTTAAAACCTGCCCACATAAATAACTTTCAGATAAATGTTTCTGCATGAATAGATAAATTAAATAATTAACAACCAACGCCACCGAGGGCACAGTTTGTTTTGTTCTAAGAATCCAAGACGTAAAAGCTTGCCAATGCGATTGAAACTGTCGCTTTGTAGACTGGGTATACTGATTCGTGAATATCTTGGTCACGTCGCTACCATATGGTGCTAGCCACTTGGCCTCCTGAATGTCCATAATGAAGAAGTCCGCGAGGTTTCTAGGTTGCCAATTGTGTTCGAAGTGGAACAACCCGACCGGGAGTGACACTGGGTGCGTGCACCACGTGTTCAAATGCTGGTACCACACTGCGCCGGCCACAGGGGTGCGATTAGCGAGACTACGCCTCGCTAATCCTGTAGTTTGGTGACTACGTGGCACATTAGCGCCGCATCTGGCGGCGGAAAATAGATAAATGGAACTCGACCTGTTCTCGTCCGTCATCAGAGCGTCTGGTCCGCCCGCCGGCGTTATCGTCCGGCAGGTGAGGTACAGTGGGAGTTTGTGAGTCTTCTCAGACGCAAACAAATCCACTTGTGGATGGTAATGCTCCGCAATCACAAGACCGCCCATTCTACTGTTGTGCTTTGTCTCTGAGACAGAGCGTCTGCCCAGACGTTTGCTACGCCTGGGAGATAAGATGTGTGAAGATGAATGTCCAGCCTGTTGGCTAGTATAAAAATCTTTTTCTGACACGTTTAGCCACTTTCGAGATCTCATTGACCCTTGTTTCTGAATACAGTGAACCGCATCAGATTGTCCATTCTGAAGGCCACCGACTTGCCCCGTAAAGCAGAGCCGTGAGCCTGAAGGACAGATAAGGGGACTAGTAAGTCTTTGACATTGATGTGGAAGATTTCTAAATGGGACCAAAACCTTTGACCCTGATGCCCGAGGTTTGACTAAAAGCCCCAACCTATCGTTCCTGACGCATCCATGTCCACCCATACCGACGGCGGAGGAGAGGTTCATGACATGACTGCGTGCAACATTTCTCTCGTCGCCCAAACCGCTAGTAAGTTGTGTAATAACATTGGGATAGGCCATACTATCCCCGCCGGTAATAGTGGGAAAAATTTGTTGCCCTCCAAGATTAAACGTTAAACTTTCAACCGGCCCAACTTCACAGTTAGCTGAACCCAGTTGAGAGAACCGACTAGAGATTCCCAAAGTCTCCGTGTCATAGTCAGACTGTGGAGAAACATAAACAGTTTTTGCGAAATCTTGTTTCGAGTGTCCACACTCTGACTCAGAGTGAGAGAAGCTGTGTCCTCGACCAGCCCTATCCCCTGAAATACTTGTGGGGGAACAAGGGTTTGACTTTTACTAAGTTGACCTTGAATCCTAGAGATTTGAGATGGTTTAACGTAACGTAGACATGAATGATGCGTAACTTTTCTGTTTCTGCCACCACCAGTTAGTCGCCCAGATACCATCAGACCCTGATCCCTTGTTCTAACAAGGGCATCAGGGCTTGCCGGGACCTTGCTTGAATGCTTGTGCCGAATTGAAAACAGTCTTCCAAACTGCTGGTGAAATCAAAGAAGGAGTTAGAACTGGAGACAGAACTACTTGGCTTGCAATACGGTCAAGAAGTTTCTTCACTAAGAACATCCTCAGATCCTGCCTTGCTCGAACTGCCTCTAATAAGGCCGTCCGAATATCTCCTAAAGACTTGGATGGAAGTCTGGAGAAGCAAGCGCCGGGAAAGTTCAATGGCTTTCCTGACTTCCGCGGCTTCTATTGCCTGAGAAGAGCGTAACAGAGACTTTGTTACTTGCTGGGAACCATATATTGCGAAAACAGTTTAAACGCTTTTCCTCTTAACCTAAACTCGCGGTCTAGGTAAGCTGGGGAAGGCGTGCTAAAGGGAGCTTATAATTCGCACAAATTGATTATTTGGGGGGTGGCAGCCAAGAAGTCAAGGAAAGCAGAGGGGACTCCGCCGGCACCAAAAACCGGAAGAGAGAACCAAGAATGGTGTTCTGGAGGGATTTGGTGATAAAAACTTGGAATGGCCTTAATATGAACATCCAAAACATTTCCGTAACAATTGCTACCCCTGACTCATCAGGCCCGTATAAAAGAGGCATAGCTCCTGTTTTTGACTGGCGCCTTGTCTAAAGGAGGGGGAGATATGTCTGATATGACTCGCACATTGGAAGTAGTGAGAGCTGCTGTGCCTGGCACATTGGAAATTGGATCTGACACAAGAGGATGGTTAGGTATTTTAGCTAAAGCAAAGGATGTAGCCAGAGGTCGCACATTCGTCGACATCGCGGGATCTCCCGTATTAAAAGGAGTTTCCGGCGTAGGGCCAAAGAACCTATTAAGTGCATTCAATAGTCGTCCATCAATCTCTTCCGCCGGTACATACCTAGCCGATGACGAACTCCGTGGAGATTCGACAGTACCCTGAGAGTCGCCTAGAAGGTGACTGGACTCTTCAACCTCCATCTCTGAGACCAGAGATCGTTGTTCTTCATCCGTTAAGTCTGGCTTATCATGGGAAGATCCCGCCGAAGCCGGGACCTCCACATGTTGCCATGTTAAAACTGGGATAGAAGATGGTACATCGGCATCCCGGTGGACGTCAGCACTAGTTGAGTCACAAAGGGATGTGTTCTGTCCTGCCAGGACTGTGAGTATCGCCATACACCTTGGCTGTGGCTGTCCCTCGCTTGCGAGACTTTCTGAATGGGAGCCCTCGTTCGAGTCCCGTAAAGGTTTATGATAATTAAAAGCTCCCATAGCTCATTAACACATTGAAAGCAGAGCTGGTGAGCAAAATCATAAAGTATACTAATTAATATAATTTATATTTAATTGTATTAAAATAAATTACTATAAATAAACACAATATTATCATAATATAATCATAGAAAATATATATGTTTATTATGATTCAGTTATTAAATGATTTCATTAACAAATCAAAATAAGATAGGGATACCTGAGCTTAACGGCGTTGAACATACAGCAATGAGAGGTTCAAGTGCCGACATGACAGAGACTGGGGGAAAACTACCCCGCCCCCGGGAACTACCTGGTCACCTGGTGCAACACCGGTACTCCGCCCTAGAAAGAGACATTTCCGGGGATTAATGCTCATAGGGTTACACCCAAAAAATGGTACAAAATATGTGCCACAAAACCGCCGGTCAACGAACCATAGCGCTCCACCACTACTTTTCGTTTTCCTTTAGTTTCATATTAAAGATTTCAGCATATCTTTACCTGTCCAGAAGCTTTAAGCATATCTTCTGAATCCTCATAAAGATGAAGCATATCTTTATTAAAGATGAAGTCTTTCAAGTATCCCTTTACACTTGAAACACTAGTAAGATTCCGGCATCTTTTTATCCCATAAAAAGTCTAAGCCTATCTTAATCTCTAATCCGGCTTCTCCCAGAAGCCCTCATAGATCGCCGTCTTGAAGGCCGTGATACCCTATTGTATCAATCAATTGTTTGGCAAATTATCGCGAATTGCAAATCAGTTAATATAACCACCTGAAGGTACAACCGCCGGGTTTTATATGCAATGTCAAACCAATTGTACCTGCCCCAGACCTCTTTGTAAAAAGGTCGCCGGGAGGGAAAGACCAAACAAACAAACAGCATTGTTTCAATGGCTTATTAAAGATTTCAGCATATCTTTACCTGTCCAAAAGAATTAAGCATAACTTCTGAATCCTCATAAAGATGAAGCATATCTTTATTAAAGATGAAGTCTTTCAAGTATCCCTTTACACTTGAAACACTAGTAAGATTCAGGCATCTTTTTATCCCATAAAAAGTCTAAGCCTATCTTAATCTCTAATCCGGCTTCTCCCAGAAGCCCTCATAGATCGCCGTCTTGAAGGCCGTGATACCCTATTGTATCAATCAAATGTTTGGCAAATTATCGCGAATCGCAAATCCGTTAATATAACCACCCGAAGGTACAACCGCCGGGTTTTATATGCAATGTCAAACCAATTATACCTGCCCCAGACCTCTTTGTAAAAAGGTCGCCGGGAGGGAAAGACCAAACAAACAGACAGCATTGTTTCAATGGCTTTGAAAAGCCGATAAAACCATATCCAACAGGTGTCAGCATGATCACCTAGATAACTGTGTGGAGCCCCCCTCGCCGGGAATAACACAGGAAGCCTGATCCCAGGCTCGACCACAGAAAACGCAGTTTCTGATGAGCCCTCAAGCGACCAAACTCGTCGGGGTAACTTACCTATTTTAGCCATCCTGACTAAAACTCGGTAAACAAAAACGGTGTTCTCGGAGCAACGAGAAAAACGTCGGAAAGGTAACCCACACCAAACGAGACATTTTAACACATTTTATACAAAGGGTGTGCGCAAAAATAGGGATACCTGAACAGGAGGGCGTAATGCAAAAAGCAAAAACCGGGGCAAAGGTAGCCATGACAGAGACTGGTGGGAAACTTACTCCAGGTTCTGCATAGACCCGCCGGGACCCAGCTCTGGAAAAAAAGAAAGTTTCCAGGAATTAATGCTCATAAGGTTAACCCAATCATGTTCGCACACAAGTGTTAAATAACCCGCCGGGTAACGAGACGTAATACTCAACGACTACAGCTCGCTACGCGGTGGGGTTTCCTAAGTAAAAGATTTCAGAATATCTTAATTTGTCCAAAAGATTTATGAATACCCTCTGACATAATATATAAAGACCAGCATGGCGTTTATAACTGATTAAGTCTTTCTGGTGGTGTTTGTTTCAAGATTCAATTTTGGAAAAACCCCCTAAAAAAGACGCCGGCCCCCGAATTATCTCGTAGATCAAAAACTGGGAAGCCTGACAAATATACGAGATCTAACTTCTCCCGAAGTATCTTTTTAGATCGCCGTATGTTGAAGGCGGCGATACAAAATGTATCCCTCAATTGTCTGGTTAACTAACTGAATTGTAAATTCGTTATTCCCACCCTTCCAAGGAGCACCCGCCGGGTGTGAATATTAGTTTAAAAAACGTTAACCCCAATTGTGCCCTAAAGCGCCGTATGTTGAAGGAGGCGATACACAATGCATCCCTCAATTGTCTGGTCAACTAAACTGAATTTTGCAAATTCGGTCATCCCACCCTTTCAGGTTGCACCTGCCGGGTGATTAAAAGTTTAAAAGTTAACCCCAATTGTTCCTATCCCCACTTCTTTGTAAAAGATCGCCGGGGAGGAAATACAACAACAGCTTAGTTTTATATTGGCTTTGCAAAACCGAAAAAAATACAAACACGTGTCCGTATGAACACAGTTAGATGGGTACAGCCATCCCGCCGGGAATCATAAGGAGCCTGAAACAGGCACCCCAGAGACGCAGTCCTGGGGAGCCACAGACACCCACTCGCCGGGGAAACAAGCCTGTTTTAAACCACGCGTGGCCAAAACTCGGCAACCAGCCGGGTTTATCATGGTGAAACCGAGAAAAACCCGCCGGAAAAAACCCACCCCGTCCAGATGCCATCTGAACGCAACACCGGACCGAGGCGTAGCCAAAACACAACTAACGCCGGGCCCAACATAGTCCGTGGAATTAGCCAATACACAACTAACCCAGGACACATAAATAGTCCGTGGAATTAGCCAATACACAACTAAACCAGGACACACATGACACAGTAGTACATAATTTAGAAAATAAATCAATAACACTTGTATATGTGGTAAAGCTACGAGAGGCTGGCTAGGCCTAGGCAGACGGATAACAGTAACAAGTCGGAATATAAACAAAAAGCACTGAATTATATCACAATAGGAACCACCGCCAACACACCACTGTAGCAAACACTTCCGGCAAAGGGAAGAACTGACTCGGGACCCAGAAAAAACTTCACTAAGTGAAGAAAAATACGCTGGGAACGTCAGCAAAAATACGCTACCTCATCAGAAAGATAAAAGGAAGCAATAACGCGTAATGAAAGCCGCCTGCATCACAAAGCTAGCTAACTGTGAAAAAGTTCACAAGTCCGCAACAGGACCACGAGGGTACATCCGAAATAGATGCCCCAAACACACGACCCAAAATACACTGCACTGCGGGCAACTAGCCCAGGACACTCCTGCTACGCATATCCTAACCTTACTCGATACATCCCAGAGTAAACAAATGAGAAAAAACTCACTAGGCATGCAACAAATGCGGAACCCGCGGAGCGTGGGGAGACACGTCCGGGCAGGCTGAACGCAGAGCAGAGAAGGAAGAATGACGCCTGCAGTAGCGTCTGGTCAAAGATCCACACAAGTACATCCACGATATGATGGAAAGCTTATTGAATAGTTATTCTTATTTTCTTTTTGTTTTTATTTTTTACGAAGTTTTTTCGTAGTGAGAACCCAATTCATAATGACTGAAGCCATGAGTGAGGTCGCGTGCGCTCATGATGAAGGCTCCTCAAATTTTAAATGCTCTGCGCGGTAGATTCAAACTACGGCGGATGAGTGTTTGAAGAGGGTGCCTTATGTAATAGGCATGTTCGTCAATGATGGAGGGGCCACTAATAAATATAAACCTGTTGAATTAAAGCCAGTGATCAGAAGATTAATACCTGAACGTTGGAAGTGGGAGACTAGGCTCCATCCAGATCCACTTATGCTAGTGTTGTTCGATTCTATTATATTGTCTTGCACGAGTATTCTGCAGTGGTATATAAATAAACGTGATCTTGTAACTTGTTACCATGCGTTTCTTTGTGTTCTCTATTCCTCATATCTTGTATTGTGCATGCAGCCTTATATACCCAGTCATTTAGAACTCACATTACCCAAGTTAATCCTGTAGAAAAACAGGGCATAACATTCATCTTGTCTATGTTTCACTCGCCTTTTTAACAGTGTGTCTCTATGTTCTAGGACGTGTAGTATGTCATTGTTAATCCATGGGTCTGACCTTGCTTTAATTTGTATATTTTTCAGAGGCGCTATTTTGTCTAGGATGCTTGTGATGATGGTCTGAAGCCAACCCATGCGTCATTAACGTTTGTAACCTACTTCCAAACACTGGAGACAAATCTGTATTACATAAAATGTCAAAACATGTTTCTTTGCTGTAGTTTCTGAGTGACCTTGTTCTAATGACCTTGTGACTGACCATTTGTTATTTATTATTCATTCACCCTTCAGTACAAAAACCCATACATGTATGTATGAGTGTTGGGATTCTTTGACGGTGGCAAAATAGTTTTGAGGTTACTCCTTTAATATCGTTTTCTATTATGAATCTGTAAAAGAAAAAACAATTCAAAGAGTATCAATTTTATATATCGTAACTACAGTATAGGCCCTATTATATTTGTTGCTATATTTATCATAGTTCGGGTTCTAAACTTGCATAACATTCATATAAGATTAAAAATTCCGTAACCTTGTAACTTCCAAAAGATGGTGTTTTGTGAGCCTGTCACATTTGGTCAAGGAACAAAAGGGGCGGAAAACCTTCACACATGCTACCGAGATCGCCCCTTAGCGATATCGGTAGTTCAGTATGAACTGAACTGAACAAAATATTTTATTATTTAAAATGTATCCTCAAATAATACAGTAGCCTGCTATTACTGAGTTTATTATTATTTAGTTTATTCTTCTAACCAAGAACTTTATAGAAATGTAATAAGGAGTTGGTGAAACTCCTGTTTCATCTGCCAGGCCTCTTGCTGATTCTTTTTGTGCCTCACAAACACAGAGACCAACCCATCTAGCTCTTTGAAACATTGCCTCCTCTCAATTAACACTACACCACAAGCACGATAATGCATTAAGTATTTTTTTCTTTGTAGCCTACATCACGGCCCTGTATTTGGGAGCAATTGCTGCTCCCAACACTACATGGATCCTAGAGGTGGTAAGGTGTTGCTGGAGTATGTGACTTTCGTATATCTGCCCTGTTGCAGTTTTTTAATAATCTTTTCTGTTTCTACCAAGATTCTTCTGTGTGACCAGGGCTCACAGTACAAAGGAGTACAAAGGAAATCAAGCAACAACAGATCTAGTGACCCTTCTAGGTTGCTTGTCCTCCAAAACACTGAGGATCAAGTGTCCAAACAGTGGTTTAGAGTGGGTAAGGGAACATTGGAAAGGGAATTACTGCCCTGGAACTAATGTCCGTGGCAGGATTAGGAAGTTAGTAGGGGACAGATGGGTTAGTAACTGAGGGGGGGATAAAATAAAGTTATTCATTTACAAACGCAGTCAGTCGCGGGTTTGATGCCAGATATTTGTCTAGGCGGAGTTTAAATGAATCAACGGTGATGCAGTCTATAACGTTTCGGGGAAGCCCATTCCACAAGTTGACAACTCGATTGAAGAAGAAATTCTTAGATTCGTGTGAGTTAAAAGATTTACCAATAATTTTGCAACCGTTTCCCCGCGTGTAATTAGATTGGTCGATAGTGAAGTACTTACTACAGTTCATATTGTCGATGCCTTTGATGATTTTGAACACTTACATAAGAACATAAGAAAATGGGAGTCTGCAGAAAGCCGATTGGCCTAAGCAAGGCAGATCCCTGTCCCACACAACCCCAATTCAATTACAAAGCCCAATTATAGGCTTCACACTCTAATACCCTGAGGATCATCTTACCAAAACGGTTAGAGATTAACGCAGGATTATGGGGGTCTGCAGAGCGCTGATTGGCCCAACCCGGCTGATCCCCCTTCACACCCAACCCTTCTCGTCCATATGCTTATCCAATTTTATCTTAAAGCTCCCTACAGTTTTAGATCCCACTATAGCACTTGGTAGTCCATTCCACCAATCTACAACTCTGTTACCAAACCAATATTTGCCTATATCTTTTCTGAAACGAAATTTATCTAATTTGAAACCATTGGTACGAGTTCTTTCGCTATCACTGAGCTTTAGTACATTTGTCATGTCCCCTTTGTTAATCCCACTAACCCACTTGAACACCTCTATCATATCCCCTCTAACTCTGCGTCTCTCTAACGAATGTAAACCTAATTTCTTCAACCTTTCTTCATACGAAAGATTTCTAATATTATGGATCATTTTTGTCATTCTACGCTGTACTCTCTCCAATGAATCTATGTCCATTCTGTAATAAGGACACCAAAATTGGACAGCATAATCCATATGGGGTCTCACTAATGACAAGTAAAGTTTTAAGATAACATCAGCAGTTCTGTTACTCACACTCCTAGAGATGAACCCGAGAATCCTGTTTGCCTTATTACGAACGCTTATACACTGTTTTCTAGGCTTCAAATCATTGCTAACAAACACACCTAGATCTTTCTCACAGTCTGAATTTTCTAATTCTAAATTAGCTAGTTTATATTTAACATTTGTTTGCATCTTCCCTATCTTTAATACCTTGCATTTGTCAATGTTAAACTTCATCTGCCAATTTACTGACCATGCATGTAAGGTATCTAGATCCCTTTGGAGGCACTCTATATCGCTATCTGAATCAATTGATCTCCCTATTTTAGTATCGTCTGCGAATTTACTTATCCTACTAGTTATACCTAAATCTAGGTCATTTATGTATATAAGAAACAACAGGGGACCTAATACCGATCCCTGGGGGACACCACTTTTGACTGCTCCCCACTCTGACTTGGTACCATTTATGCTGACTCTCTGCTTCCTACCAATTAGCCATGACCTAATCCATCCTAACAACGCCCCACCTATTCCATGTGCCTCAACCTTTCTCATCAATCTCTCATGAGGGACTCTGTCGAAAGCTTTACTGAAATCTAAATATATAATATCATATGACTTGTCATTATCTACTGCTTCATATACCTCTGAGAAAAAACTAAGCAAATTAGTAAGGCAAGACCGTCCCTGAGTGAATCCATGCTGAGAAGAATTGATTAAGTTAAATGTTTCTAAGTGGTTTCTCATTTTCCTAGCAATAATTGACTCTAGTAGCTTTCCTATGATTGAAGTGAGACTAATGGGACGGTAATTGGATGCTATTGATTTATCACCTTTTTTGAAGATCGGAACTACATTTGCAAGCTTCCAAGCTTCTGGAACTATACCTGTTTCTAATGACTTGTTAAATAGAAATGTTAATGGGTAACTTAACTCATCTCTGCATTCTTTTAATACTCTAGCATATACCTCATCAGGACCAGGCGATTTATGAGGTTTCAGTCTGTCAATTTCCTTAAGCACATCATTTCTACTTATAGTAACCGTACTTAACCTATTATCTATACTATCGCTGTATACCTTACGGACTTCTGGAAACTGTGCCAAATTTTCATTAGTGAAAACGGAAAGAAATTGACTATTTAATGTACTGCACATTTCTAAATCATTTTCTGTCATTTCTCCTATCGAAGTTTTAAGGACCAATTACATCTCTAACCTTTGATTTATATAGTTGGTAAAAAGCTTTAGGATTATTTTTTGAGTCATTGGCAATCTTAATTTCATAATTTCTTTTTTCTTTACTAATATCCTTTTTTACCTGTCGTGATAGATTCTGATAGTAAGCAAGTAGGTGAATTTCGCCTTTTTTAATTTTTCGATATATTCCTCTCTTTTTTCCTAGAAGATCTAATAGTCTATTATTCATCCATTTGGGTTGGTTCTGTGTTGATCTAAATTTTCTTTTGGGGATATATTTATTTTGCGCATTGAATACTGACTTGATAAAATTATCGTATGTATCTACCAAATTAAGTCTACCGAATTAAGTCACCTCTTAATCTGCGCTGGGTTAAAGGTGAAATGCTGGGTGTGAAGGGAATTCATGGTCTCCTGAAATATCCCCAGGCTACCTTTAGGATCAACTTTTCCTGGTACCTGGCGCGGGGTACGAACCTCTGAAGGGAATTTAACCCCCCTAAAAACCCACAGGTTTTGAGATGCCTTGGGTGGGGTTCGAACCCTGGTTGTGACCCAACCATCACCACCAGGCCGCGCGCTAACCCACTGTACTACCACGGACGTACTAAAAGTATAGCAACTAGTCCGATTTTAAGAACCAGGTGATAGTCTCGGGGCATTAAAAGGAATAGATTTAATTCTCTAAGACGCTCTTCGTATGGTTTGTTCTTTAGGCTAGGTATCATTTGGTAACTCTACGTTGAACTCGTTCTAGCTTGTTTATATCTTTTTGGTAATAAGGCACCAGGATTGAACGCAGTATTCCAGAAAGGGCGGACTAAGGAATTGTAAAGGGTTAGGATAACTTCTTTGGATTTATGCTCAAATGACCTGCCTATAAAGCCAATTATTTTGTTTGCCTTCTTAACAACTTCTGAACATTGTTGACTCGGTTTTAGGTTACTCGATATTGTTACTCCCAGATCGGTTTCTCTGTTTACATTCTTAAGCTGAGTGCCATTCATCGAATAGTTTGCTTTCTCATTTAGGTATCCGATATGTAGTACTTTACATTTATCCGCATTGAAACTCATTTGCCAAATTTGGGCCCAACATGACAATTTATCTAGATTGTGTTGCATATCGTCAACTTGTTCTTTTGAGAGTACGCTATTTGCAATTTTTGTATCGTCAGCAAATTTTGAGATTGTACAGGTGAGACCCTCATCTATGTCGTTGATGTAAATTAGAAAGAGAATTGGTCCTAGTACCGATCCCTGGGGTACCCCGCTACTTACATTGGTCCATTTAGATGCCTTACCGTTTATGACTACTCTTTGCTTTCTGTCACGGAGCCAATTTTCTATCCATTTCAACACACTGTCTTGTATTCCATGCGCTTTTAGTTTTAGCAGTAAACGTTTGTGGGGAACTTTGTCAAAGGCCTTTTGAAAATCAAGGTATATAATATCTACAGCTTTACTCTCATTGTAGAGGTTGAGGATATCGTGGAAGAAGTCTAAGAGGTTTGTTAAACAGGAACGTTTTTTACGAAAGCCGTGTTGAGTATCTTTAAGTATGTTATTTTCCTCTAAGTGATTTACGAGTCTGTCTCGTATGACCGTTTCTAGCATTTTACATACAACTGAGGTTAAGCTAATTGGACGATAGTTACTGGGTAGGGATTTGCTGCCTTTTTTGAATATCGGTGTTACGTTGACTAGCTTCCACTGATCAGGCATAGTTCCAGACTGCAAGGATTTATTGAATAGTAATGTCAGTGGTTTGGAGAGCTCATCCTTAGCTTCCTTTAGAACTCTAGGCGAGATTGTATCAGGTCCTGACGTTTTATTTACCTTGAGTTTATCTAAACAATTCAATACTTCTCTCTCTGTAACGGTGATATTGCTTAGAACATCTGAATTATCAATCTGAATCGGCGATGGTGTAGGGATATCACTGAGGTCTTCTGTTGTAAAAACTGATGCAAAGAAGGTATTGAGGGCATTACTCATTTGTACTTCGTGTTTGGTGTATTCTCCATTTTCATCGACTAACGGTCCAACAGTTGAAGTAACTACTTTTTTCTTTCTGATATAACTATAGAATTCTTTCGGGTTTGTTTTACTTTGATTCGCAATATGTAACTCCAGGGTCTTTTTACTTTGCTTAATTAACTTTTTGGCTTTGCGTCGTAGCTCTACAAATTTCAGCCGTTCTTCGTCATTTTGTGAGGATTTTAATCTATCATTAGCAAATTTTTTAGCAAGCAGGCAGTTTGAAATATCTTTATTCCACCATTTGGGCTTATTATTATGGCCTGGACGCCGTATTTTCGATGGTATGCAGTCTTGCACTGCTTTTAGGTAAGTGGCTTCGAATAACTTCCAAGATGTATTTATGTCGTTATTGTGAATTAAAAAGCTCCAGTCAGTTTCTTTAAACATAGCTCTAAGTTTATGGAAGTTTGCTTTCTTGAAATTAGGGACTTTTTCGATGCTACTATTTGGTTCGTTACTAGTAAACTTTAAAGTGAAAGTTATCGTACGATGGTCGCTGTTACTGAATTCATCACCAACATTCAAATTCTCTATTAATTCTTCTTTTGTTGCAAGTACAATGTCAAGAACGTTATTACCACGGGTTGGCGTTCGAACAAATTGATAAAGCGAACTCTCTTGCAAGTTCGTATACAAGTCATGTCCGGAGTGTGAAGTAAGAGTATCGCCCCACTTGGTCACAGGTAAATTAAAGTCGCCAAAAATTACGGTATCTTGTGAGTTACTTACATCTGCAATTTGTTCGTAAATTTCTCGGTCAGTTTGCACTGATTGAGCTGGAGGTCTGTATATTAATGCAAGTATTATTTTTGTACCTTTATTATTCTTTATTAGCACAAAAGATGCGTCGACGTTCACAATTTGAGGTTTTGACAAGAGGGTAGGGTTAAGACTTTCTTTGATATAAAGTAAAACGCCACCTCCATTTCGATTTATTCGGCTTTTCTCAAACATTACATAACCGGGAAGTGAATACTCTGCTAAAAGTCTCTATCTTCTGTATTGAGCCAAGATTCTGTTATGCCAATCACATCATAATTTTCTGTAAACACTAGCTCCTCTAAATCTGAAAATTTATTGCGTATGCTACGAGCGTTTGCATAGAAACCTTTAAATTTGTTATTTTAGAACTCACGGAACGCTCTTTAATAATATTTTTGGTTCTTGTCGGATCTACATTTATGTTCATGGCTGTCCTCGGTCCTCGCTGTCTTCGGTCCTTATCGCTGGTGGTCCTCGGTTGCCTCTGTTTTTTTCTTGGCGTTGGATGATTTATGTCACTGCTGCTTCTTCTCGGATGGCGTTTTTTGATCCATGGCTGCGGACTGCTTCGTGTAGGAGACCCATGCGTGCTGAACCCACAGGGTTTAGATGAGTGCCATCCTTGCGGAACAGAGTAGGCTGGTTGTAGAAGTTGTCCCAGAGGTTGATGAATTCAACTTCTTCCCTCAGACACAAATATTTTAGTCGGCTATTTGTGCTGAAGGCCTTGTCATAGAATTTGTCAGGTGCGTCGATCTTGGGGAGAATGCCTGAGATGATGATATTCCTTGACTTGTTTTTGTAGTGCTGGATCATCTTGCGATATTTCTCCATCAACTCTTCGGATCTGGTGCGCATGACGTCATTTGAACCAGCATGGATGACAAAAAGGGTATTTTCATTTGCATCCTTTGTGGTATCTTCGAAGGCTTCCACAATGTCGTCCAGTCCAGCTCCTGGGATGCAAAATCTTTTTCGTGCATGCATGCATGCATGCATGCATGTGTCTAAATACTATAACATTAATTGATTGAGTTTCTTGTGGAATTTGAGTGGGTCCTCTGCTAACATGTATTCCTCGCATTTTTAACTATGAAGGTGGTCTATTGCCTTGGAAATTGGCCATGTGAGAATTACCATTATGGTTGAGATTGTGTTGAAATGGCAAAATAGTTGATTATTTGTTTTAATAAACCGTATGTATGTATGTATTTAACACAGTTCACTTTAATCATGGTTAGGCCTACTTATTAATGCATTCCTGCCTTGTAATTCTGTGTGACTATACAGTATATAAAGTGTCAAATGGAGATAATAGTTTCCAGTGCACCATATACGCCTGCTAGTTGTTTTTCAATGCTGTGATATATGGAAAGAGAGGTTCTGTGGTGCGCTCATTACAGAGTGTGCAGAATACTATCTATTCTCTTATTGAATTATTCTACTGGCGAACAATTTACAACTGCTAAGGGAAGTTTTCCTGATTTAACAGATCTTATATGTGATTTGTTTTACCACATAATACTAAATTAATATTTTCAATTCTAACTTCCAGCCATAGTTGCGTATTCTATTAGTCTTGAAACTAAGCACTTTGTTATCATCTACATATGTTAGCAATCCCATTTAGTAATTTAAAGTCTACAACGAAATTACTTCTTAATCTACACATTTCCAACAGAGTAAGAGTTCTCAACCGATCCTCTTAATTAACTCAATCCTAGCTTGAACTTTTTCTAACATTGTAGAGTGTGAGGACTATCTCCTTATTTCTGTATTGGAACTGTTTCTTAGTGTATCCTATTCATTCTGTTTATTTTGTTTTTTTTAATTTCAATGAACCTATTGAAAAACTTTAGGTCACTGTTAATCAGTACAACCAAATCCATTTCCAAGTCAGTCACTTCAAGTCTTTCATACTAGTGATTAGTGAATAGTCAGATTTGTGATTTTCTTGGCCGATAGGCGTCTCCTTGCACTTTTCTATATTAGGGGCATCTAATATGCCTCAAACATGGGCTGCAACCTTGAGTTCTTCATTTCGCTTTGCACCCTGAACAAAAAAAAAAGAGAGAGAGAGAGAGAGAGAGAGAGAGAATGAATGAATGAATGAATTGAGGGAACGGAGACCAAGAACGAGCACAAATGAAAGAGCGCGAAAGAAAAAAAGAGAGGGAGGTCGAAATGCCACTGGTCCTACTCGTAAGGGTCGTCTCACACCTAACTAATGGGCCAAGCAAATTTACCTTAATGTCCCTATAAATGGAACCGGTCACATTCAGGAGGAGTTATGGCCAGGTCTTGATTAATGCCGGAGTACAGGGAGTACAAAGGAGTACAAAGGAAATCAAGCAACAACAGTTCTAGTGACCCTTCTAGGTTGCTTGTCCTCCAAAACACTGAGGATCAAGTGTCCAAACAGTGGTTTAGAGTGGGTAAGGGAACATTGGAAAGGGAATTACTGCCCTGGAACTAATGTCCTTGGCAGGATTAGGAAGTTAGTAGAGGACATAAGGGTTAGTAACTGAGGGGGGGATAAAATAAAGTTATTCATTTACAAACGCAGTCAGTCGCGGGTTTGATGAGAGATATTTGTCTAGGCGGAGTTTAAATGAATCAACGGTGATGCAGTCTATAACGTTTCGGGGAAGCCCATTCCACAAGTTGACAACTCGATTGAAGAAGAAATTCTTAGATTCGTGCGAGTTAAAAGATTTACCAATAATTTTGCAACCGTTTCCCCGCGTGTAATTAGATTGGTCGATAGTGAAGTACTTACTACAGTTCATATTGTCGATGCCTTTGATGATTTTGAACACTTGAATTAAGTCACCTCTTAATCTGCGCTGGGTTAAAGGAAATAGATTTAATTCTCTAAGACGCTCTTCGTATGGTTTGTTCTTTAGGCTAGGTATCATTTTGGTAACTCTACGTTGAACTCGTTCTAGCTAGTTTATATCTTTTTGGTAATAAGGGCACCAGGATTGAACGCAGTATTCCAGAAGAGGGCGGACTAAGGAATTGTAAAGGGTTAGGATAACTTCTTTGGATTTATGCTCAAATGACCTGCCTATAAAGCCAATTATTTTGTTTGCCTTCTTTACAACTTCTGAACATTGTTGACTCGGTTTTAGGTTACTCGATATTGTTACTCCCAGATCGGTTTCTCTGTTTACATTCTTAAGCTGAGTGCCATTCATCGAATAGTTTGCTTTCTCATTTAGGTATCCGACATGTAGTACTTTACATTTATCCGCATTGAAACTCATTTGCCAAATTTGGGCCCAACATGACAATTTATCTAGATTGTGTTGCACATCGTCAACTTGTTCTTTTGAGAGTACGCTATTTGCAATTTTTGTATCGTCAGCAAATTTTGAGATTGTACAGGTGAGACCCTCATCTATGTCGTTGATGTAAATTAGAAAGAGAATTGGTCCTAGTACCGATCCCTGGGGTACCCCGCTACTTACATTGGTCCATTTAGATGCCTTACCGTTTATGACTACTCTTTGCTTTCTGTTGCTGAGCCAATTTTCTATCCATTTCAACACACCGTCTTGTATTCCATGCGCTTTTAGTTTTAGCAGTAAACGTTTGTGGGGAACTTTGTCAAAGGCCTTTTGAAAATCAAGGTATATAATATCTACAGCTTTACTCTCATCGTAGAGGTTGAGGATATCTTGGATGAAGTCTAAGAGGTTTGTTAAACAGGAACGTTTTTTACGAAAGCCGTGTTGAGTATCTTTAAGTATGTTATTTTCCTCTAAGTGATTTACGAGTCTGTCTCGTATGACAGTTTCTAGCATTTTACATACAACTGAGGTTAAGCTAATTGGACGATAGTTACTGGGTAGGGATTTGCTGCCTTTTTTTAATATCGGTGTTACGTTGGCTAGCTTCCACTGATCAGGCATAGTTCCAGACTGCAAGGATTTATTGAATAGTAATGTCAGTGGTTTGGAGAGCTCATCCTTAGCTTCCTTTAGAACTCTAGGCGAGATTGTATCAGGTCCTGGCGTTTTATTTACCTTGAGTTTATCTAAACAATTCAATACTTCTCTCTCTGTAACGGTGATATTGCTTAGAACATCTGAATTATCAATCTGAATCGGCGATGGTGTAGGGATATCACTGAGGTCTTCTGTTGTAAAAACTGATGCAAAGAAGGTATTGAGGGCATTACTCATTTGTACTTCGTCTTTGGTGTATTCTCCATTTTCATCGACTAACGGTCCAACAGTTGAAGTAACTACTTTTTTCTTTCTGATGTAACTATAGAATTCTTTCGGGTTTGTTTTACTTTGATTCGCAATATGTAACTCTAAGGTCTTTTTACTCTGCTTAATTAACTTTTTGGCTTTGCGTCGTAGCTCTACAAATTTCACCCGTTCTTCGTCATTTTGTGAGGATTTTCATCACCAACATTCAAATTCTCTATCAATTCTTCTTTTGTTGCAAGTACAATGTCAAGAACGTTATTACCACGGGTCGGCGTTCGAACAAATTGATAAAGCGAACTCTCTTGCAAGTTCGTATACAAGTCATGTCCGGAGTGTGAAGTAAGAGTATCGCCCCACTTTGTCACAGGTAAATTAAAGTCGCCAAAAATTACGGTATCTTGTGAGTTACTTACATCTGCAATTTGTTCGTAAATTTCTCGGTCAGTTTGCACTGGTTGAGCTGGAGGTCTGTATATTAACACAAGTATTATTTTTGTACCTTTATTATTCTTTATTAGCACAAAAGATGTGTCGACGTTCACAATTTGAGGTTTTGACACGAGGGTCGGGTTAAGATTTTCTTTGATATAAAATAAAACGCCACCTCCATTTTTATTTATTCGGCTGTTCTCAAACATTACATAACCGGGAAGTGAATACTCTGCTAAAAAGTCTCTATCTTCTGTATTGAGCCAAGATTCTGTTATGCCAATCACATCATAATTTTCTGTAAACACTAGTTCCTCTAAATCTGAAAATTTATTGCGTATGCTACGAGCGTTTGCATTGAAAACCTTTAAAGTTGCGGTTTTAGAACTCACAGAACGTTCTTTCATCGAATTTTTGGTTCTGGTCGGATCTACATTTACATTCATGGCTGTCCTCGGTCCTCGGTCGTTATCCCTGGCGGTTTTGAATTTGGGTCGTGTTGGTGGAGCTTTATCCAAATTCGCGGTTCTTGACGGATTAGTATTTAATTCCTTTGTAGGTTGCCGTCCTCGCTGTCTTCGGTCCTCCTTCCTGGTTGTCCTGTGCTGAGTCGATTTCTTCTCCGAAAATCCGTCACCGCATCGTTGAGAAGACGCCCAAAACGTGCTGCTCCCACCTGGTTCAGATGAACTCCATCGTCCGAAAACAAATAGTCATCGTAGTAGAAATTGTCCCAGGTGTCGACGAATCCCACGTTCTCCTTCCTGCAGAGGTTTGCTAGACAACGATTTGTGCTGGTGGCTATGTTGTAAAATCGGCTCTCTACACCGAGCCGGGGGACGATTCCTGAGACGATGATCCTTGATGATTTCTCCTTAAACGACTTGATCAGCTGCTGGTACTTTAAAAGCAAATCTTCCGACCGGGTTCGCTGTACATCGTTGGATCCAACGTGGATGACGTACATTGTATTAGCAGGGGCCAGCTTTGATACTTCGTCAACTGCTGCAACTACGTCGTCCACACCACCACCAGGGATACAAAAACGCTTCCTGGTCTTAGGTGCCCTGGCGCAAAACTCTGTGAGCTGACCACGTATCATCGAGTCTCCCACGAGCCGGACTTCTTCTATTTCCTCTTCGTCATCTGAGTCTGTGAGTATCTGGAAACGGTTTTGACACTCGGTAATCGGTATGTGTTTCCTGGTCTTGGGGCAAACGTTGTTCTCACAACACGGAAGTTGTCTTGAGGGGGAAGAGAGTCACTATTTGTATCTTGAGTATCGGAAACATCAGCTGAAGTGGCTACTGTAGGCGTTGAATTGTTGGCAGTTGACGTTGGGGCGTTGGTGGCTGCTGGAGTTGCGGTGACAATTGAAGTTTGTGGTACTCCAACGTTGAGTGTTACAAACTCTTGGAGTGATTCCAGCTTCATGGTGAGGACGTTGATCTTGTTGTAGGCTTCATCTAATTTGACTGTAAAATTCTCTCGTTGCTGGCAGAGCCGGCAGACTTGAAAATCGACAGTAGCAAACATGGACTCACCAAACCTACCGGCGCAGTTCGCACAAGCGCGAGGCATGGTGACAGTCACTTTCTTCAGATCACTTCACTCACTTAAAAAAACACTTCACTCACTTTAAAACACTTCACTCACTTTAAAAACACTTCAATCACTTCAACCGAAAACAAATATGCTGAAATACGCAGAAATAGGTTATCAGGGGTGATAGCCTAACCGAAAACAAAAATGTTGAGATACGCAGAATTAGGCTTCCAGGGGCGATAGCCTAACCAAAAGTTTTTTTTTAAATTGAAATACGCAATAATAGGCTACCAGCGTTGAATAGCCTAACCGAAAATAATAAAATTGAAATTCGCAGAAATAGGCTACCAGGTGTGATAACCTAACCTTAAACAAATATATGTATAACAGAATATGTAACTAAATATACAATTTTCCAAATAGAGATTATATAAAAATAATAAATAAGGGAGAGAGAGAGAGAGAGTACACAGGAGTACAAAGGAAATCAAGTAACAACAGGTCTTGCGACCCCTCGTGGTTACTTGCTCTCTAAGTTATTGCTGTTTTAAGCGCCCAACAGTTTCTCAGAGAGGATATGATAAAGTGTGAATTCAATTAGGTTAAGAAAATAACAATACAGTAGACTACTAAGGAAATAATTTATTAATTTACAAATGCAGTCATCCGTGGATTTCGGGCAAGGTGCTTGTCTAGGCGAACTTTAAAAGAATCAACGGTTTTGCAGTCTATAATATCTCGGGGAAGCCCAATCCACAGATTGACAACTTGATTAAAGAAGAAGTTCTTAGATTCATGTGAGTTAAATGATTTACCAATGATTTTGTAACCATTTACCCTTGTGTAATTTGACTGGTCGATTGTAAAATACTTACTGCAGTTCAAATTGTCGATGCCTTTCATGATTTTGAAAACTTTAAGAATTAAGTCACTTCTTAATCTCCTCTGTGTTAAAGGAAAACAATTATATGCCTCAAGACGCTCCTCATATGGTTTGCTCCTCAAACACGGAGAGAGAGAGAGAGAGAGAGAGAGAGAGCAAGAGTGAGAGAGAGAGAGTCGACTTGAAGTACCAGTTGGACTTAATGGAAAGACAAGTGCCGAAATACTACCTGACCTGGTGTACATTTATATAGATATATATATATATATATATATATATATATATATATATATATATATATATATATATATATATATATATATATATATATATATATATATATAAATATATATATTATATATTATATATATATATATATATAGATATATATATATATATATATATATATATATATATATATATATACTGTATATGTATGACAACAAATTATACATACAGCTAATAACCTACTGTTTTAAGCACTGTACATTTTACATAGGCCTAATATGATAAATTGAACCGGAATATATTACTGAATGGGTACTAGAGGGGATACTAGAAGGGATCGGAGTATATAGCCTACCATTGATTTGGAAGTTTTAGCTGAAGTACAATAACGTTGGCCACTCAAGGTGTCTGGTAATAGACAATAATGTTTGAAATTATGCAGTGACTGTACGTTGCATAAATATATTAGCACATGACAGCACAACAAAGTAAGCATACAATAAGGGATAACAAAAAGAGCATGAGTCATTGAAATATAGGCTACACACTGTTCAAAATAAGTAGGCCAGAAATCGGGAACCCTAACCTGTGTAACTCAAAAAGGGCTAGAGCAAATGGGCTGTAGGCTACATTTCCACTCCTATTTCGTGGCTGACCCTTTTCTAAATGGTAAACATATCAGCTTATTTACTCTAGTCATTTGTGAGTTGTAGATGTGAATGTTCAAGAGTTTTGGCCTACTTATTTGGAACAGGGCATAGAATTGTGTGTGTGTGTGTGTGTGTGTAGCCTACCACCACTAGGCACATACTCTGAATAAATCGGCACTAACCTAAATATTATATACTGCCAGAAATTAATTTTGAACAAAACTATACAAAATATTAATGGCTTGCATTAAATTATTAACGTAAGCCATGCAGTGCGTAATATTATATGGAGTACGTTAACTCTCGCTCTCCGATCAGTATTCTAATTAATAATATCAGAGGCATATAATCTCTCTCTCGCTTAATAATCTCAGAAGCATATAATAACACACACACACTCTCTCCCTCTTTCCAATCAGCGATCAGCAAATCTAAATTAATATCGTGAACCGCAACATCTCTCTCTCTCTCTCCAATCAGCGATCAGCAAACTCAAATTAATAATACCGTGCTTCCCATAATATCGGAGCGAGATTAGTTGAACGTTCTTCACTTTTATGGTGATTGACTGTTAGTAGCCCTGGCCGTTAGTATTTACAATTATTGGGGATTTATTAATTTAATTCCTTTTGTTATCATTCCCCGAGCCAGCAATGGGCGGAAGGGCTCTCTGTCTGGCTATTGAATGCACCTGATGCCTGCCGTTAATTACTTTCGCTTTTTAAATGTTTATTATATAGGTTCATTCGGCGGGACATAAAAATGGGACGATTCAAAATAGGAATATGTTGACGCGTTTATGGTATTATACATTTGAACGATTTGATTTTTCATATACATAAATAATTAAATATATATATATATATATATATATATATATATATACTGTATATATTGAGAATATATCACAAATACACGTGAGCCACTAAATGTTTCTAGTCTCTCAGTGGGGATCGAACCATCGACCATCAGGATGATAGCCGACGCTTTAATCAATTACACCACGGCAGTCTAAAAGACACTCAGCCTTCTATCCTATTTAGGTTAGAGAGAACATAAAAAGAATAGAAGGCTGAGTGTCTTTTAGACTGCCGTGGTGTAATTGATTAGAGCGCCGGCTATCATCCTGATGGTGGATGATTCGATCCCCACTGAGAGACTAGAAATACTGTATATATATATATATATATATATATATATATATATATTATATATAATATATATATCATAATATATAATATATATATATATATATATATATATAATATATATATATATACTGGTATATATATATATATATATATACTGTATATATATATATATATATATATACAGTATATATATATAATCTAATTTATTAATTTGACTCCTCACAAACACCTTCCAAGGAAATTAATGAAAGCATGTGACCCACCGGAATTCGAATCTGGGTTACCACACACAAATCTTAAACACTCTAATCATTACACCATCAAGACAGTTATTCAATAACGCATGGGCCTAATTCTGGTATTCGTTGCGTAGAAGGAAGCATAATGTAATATTTCATGTATGTTTAACTATATTGGTTTGCCTTGTTCCCTATTCAAGTTTGTTGTTGATGTTGTTGTTATTGTTGTTGTTGTTGCTGTTCCCCGGGCTGTCTGACCGAGCAGCCCCAAGGTCCCGAGCAAGGCCAAGACCATAACCGAGACGCTCCCACAAAACCCTCCCTGCTTACCACTAATAAAACCCAGGTGACCAAAGTCACTCCAAGGCGGGGAACTGAGGAGGGTGCGGAAACGCCCGGGAAACCGAAGCCCCACCCAAGGCCCTGTACTACTCAGCAATTATGAAGGGAAAGTTGAGGGGCAAAGGCAAAATGTGACGCTTTGGCTCCCATTCTCAGTAGGGAGGTCAATCCACGGAAGAGATACCGTCACTTGAGATCTAGAAAATATATAAGTAAAAGGAACAGTCAGAGTAAGGTATGGGTATGGCAGAGAATGCTCAACTCTTACTCTGATAGACCATTGGCTGATATTGTTTGTTCACTACAGTTATCTAAGAAAATAGGATAAATACATATAAGTTATTATAACGGTAATTAATACACAGGCAGAGGTAAAGAAGAATTTTGCATGAAACCGTAGCCTAATCTAAAGATTATTATGAGAATAGAAATAATTTATTTATTGTATATGCTGGTCTGCATGTCGTAATTACTGTAAATTAATTTTGTGTACTCTCCGTTTATGACTATTCCAACGATTTGGTCAAAATTTGAAATATCTCAAATTACTATTAATATGCGGTATATATATATATGTATACGGTATATATATATATATATATATATATATATATATATATATATAATTAACTGTGAGAAGTAGAGTATATTAATTTAGATTTCTCGTGATGCGCTGAATCCAATAGTACAAACCGCTTTATAACCTTAGATGTGGTATATTGGATAGCGTTCCTGCCTGCACAGAGTCGAAATATAGCCCTAGCTACTATATGTATAATATGTATACATTTCCATTCAACAAAATATATGCCTTCATTCCTTTGTCTGATTGTATATATTTATCATCTCTCTCTCTCATTATTTTCGTATTTTGTCACACATGGATACTTACCTGAAAGAATGACTTTTGGAGTTATTTTACCTTTAGTAAAGGATAAATTCAAAGATAAGAGTTCTATAGAAAATTACATACCAATTGTATTATCCTCAGTGTTCCTCAAACTGTTTGAGTATTGTCTAAAATATCATATTGAACGTTATGTGAATTATAAAGACAGACCGCATGGATTAAGAGTGAATCACTGTACGTCTACAGCATGCTTAGTTTTAAAGGAAAACATTTTAAGATATAATTCTTTGAGCTCTTTTATAGACCTGAAGAAAGCTTTTGATAAAGTTAATAATTTTAAGCTTGTTCATAAACTTTTAAAATTAAATATTCCTAATTTGTATGTACATATTATATATTTCTTATATAGGAATACAAGCGTAGCTACTAAGCACACAGAAACACTATCAGATCCTTGGAAAATAAAAAATGGAATGAGACAAGGTGGTATTCTGTCAATAGTTCTTTTTTATTATTTACATTAATTACTTGGTAGAAAAAGAATCCGAGAGTAGTACAGGCTGCAAGTTGGGTACCCGGTAACAGATCTAGCAACATAATTGCTTTTGCCGATGACTTGGTTCTGCTTTCTCCTTCTTCATCAGGTCTACAAGAATTATTGAATATAATTGAAAATGAAGCAAAGGCAATTGATATTGAAATTGATCCAACTAAGTCCGCCTGTATGTATTTTAAGTACAAACACGATAACGTAAATGATCCGATTTGTTATTTATATGGACGTATGTTAGAAGTTGTACACAAATGTAGATATCTTGGCTTTGTGATAGATTGGAATTTAAATAATGACAGTGACGTAATAAGATGTAGGTTAAGTTTTATAACTAATTAAATTGCCTTTTGCAAACAAATTCTAGCGTTAGCTATATGTATTTAGTAAACTATTCCAGAGTTATTGCATGAGTTTTTATGGATCAGAATTGTGGTTCTGTAATAAGAAATGTAATTTCCCATTGAAACAGTTTGCAATAGGGTTTCATAAAACAATAAAGGAAATGATGAAGCTAAATTACTGGGAAAACAACCAAAAGGCATGTCATCATGCAGGCTAATGACGTTTAATCATTTTATAAATTGGCAGAAAATGAAATTTAGCTATAAAATAATAAGTAATCCCTACAAATATTTAAGAAAAAGCTTGGTAAATGCGTCCGAGGATCTGTTTTTGGTTAGCGGAGCCAGTCTATACTACTCTCAGAGTATAACATTGAAAGCATGGTGGAAAATGACATGGATGCCATCAAGTCACAAATATTGTATAATTATTCAAAATAATGAACCCACCTTGCGGTAGGATGAAATTTTATCCACTATATATATGTAATATGTTACCATGTGTCCTTTATGATTAACATAATTAACTAACTATCTCTCTCTCTCTCTCTCTGCTTTGCTGTTCTACTTTGCTGTTCTATTCTTCTACTATAAACTGTCCCTGTCTAGTAGTATTAAAGCCGGACCACCTAGTAGGGACCGCAAGGTCTATGTGGTCTGAATATATGTGTGACTCTGTGTAACTCTCTAAATTGTGATGCCTGGTACCCCATTCATATATATAAAACACCAAGTAAAATATAAATTATAATCATTATAATAATACTAATAGGGATACTACTACTACTACTACTACTACTACTACTACTACTACTACTTATAATAATAATAATAATAATATTAATAATAATAAAAATACTACTACTACTAATAATAATAACAATACTACTACTACTACTACTACTACTAATAATAATAATAATAATAATAATAATAGTAATTATATTAACCCAATCTATTACCCAATCGCGCCGAATTCCGAACACATAATAATAGTAATAATATTCCCAGAACGAGCGGCGAACATTATCAAATCGAGAGAGATCCGAGGCCCAATCACACACTCTCAAGCACTCGGGCCCACTTTGCTAATTGAGACGGTGTTAGTGGGCGTGTTTATTGCTTCTTCTGTGGTTGTGGGTGGGTTAGTATGTTTTTGTGTGAAATTGTGTTTGTTTTGGTTTATTTAGGTTGGTTTCGGGTGAGTTTTTGGATAGTTTTGGTTAAATGTGGGTTATTTTGGCGTAATTAGGTCGATATGAAGTGAATTTCGGGATAGTTTGGGGTGAATTTAGGTTTGTTTGGTGTATGTAGGTTGTTTTGGGGTGAATTTCTGGATAGTTATGGGTGAATTTTGGTTTGTTTTGCTGTATTTAGGTTGGTGTGGGGTGAATTTCGCGATATTTTTGAGTAAATGTGGGTTTGGTTTGGTGTAATTAGGTTGGTTTGGATTAAAATCGGAATAGTTTTGGGTGAATTTAGGTTTGTTTGGTGTATTTACCTTGGTTTGGGGTGAATTTTGGGGGAGCTTTGGGTGAATTGAGTTTGTTTTGGTGTATTTCGGTTGGTTTTGGGTGAATGTCGGGACAATATTGGGTGAATTTGGGTTTGATTGGTGTCTTTAGGTTGGTCTGGGGTGAATTTTGGGGGGAGATTTGGGTGAATTTGAGTTTATTTTGGTGTATTTTATATTGGTTTGGGGTGAATTTACGGGGCTATTATGTGTTTGTGTTGGTATGAATTTCGGAATTGTGTGCTGTGTTTGGGTAAAGTTTCTAGTGATTTTGGGTTTGTTTTGAAAAGCTGTGTTAGTTTTGGGTAATTTTTGAGACATTATCAAATCAAGGGATCCAAGGCACAATCTCGCACTCTTTAAACCCTCGGCCCCACTTTGCTAATTAAGACGGTGATGTTTATTATAAATATTATTTATTATTATTATTATTATTATATTTACATCATTAAAAAATATATGGGAGTCAGTGAGATTCTGTCTGTTAGAAAATTGAATGTACTTGGTTTTCTGTGCATTAAAGGAAACTAGATTCTTTTGTCCCCATTCATTAATTCTAGAAAGGTCCTGGTTCAGAGAAATTGCAGTGTTTATTTTTGAATTTATAAGATCGGGTTGGGTGAAAGAATTGGTAAATGTGAAGGAACTGTGGAGTGCTGAGTCATCTGTGTAGGAATGTATTGGATTATGAGTGGTAGATATGAGATAATTGATATGAATGAGGAACAGAGTTGGGGCCAAAACTGATCCCTGGGGAACACCAGCATTTATTGAGTTAAATTGAGAATAATGGCCATCTACCATTACACATATTTGTCTGTTATGAAGATAAGAAGAAATTAGTGGAACTAATGATGCAAGGCCGTAGCGTGACATCTTCGACAATAAGGATTGATGCCAGACTCTATCAAATGCCTTTGATATCCAGTGCTATTGTATGTGTTTCACCATGTTGGTCTGTAGCTTGGTTGATTTGATGCGTAAGAAGGCAAAGAATGTCTGCAGTTGATCGACATCGTCTAAAACCATATTGCCTATCACTGATTAATTTATTATTCTCAATATGCTTAATTATGTGATTATTTAATATAATTTCAAAGACTTTACCAAGAGTGGAAGTTATAGCTATTGGTCTGTAGTTTCCTGGATCTGAAGAGGCACCTTTTTTAGGAACTGGATGGATGTTTGCTTCTTTCCAGGGTACTGGGAAGCATGAGGTATGAGTACACAGACGGAAAAATTAGATGAACTTGTAAGGATTGCCTATCGCTATGTTAATTTGTAAGGTAACTGTTATGCCAGGTTATTACTGGGGTTGATTGGATTAATTAGATAGGTTCTACTTGACTGGAGGAGCCGAATTCGTTTCAACACATGCACAGAAGGTAATAGAGGATAATTATAACAAAACGTTCATTCATATTATTATATTGAACACACATAGATATCGTATTCAGATAGTAGATAATGGTATAAATATATATAAGACGCACGAACGAGGTTCCACAATCTTCGTTCACTCTTAAGACTTGGCTTGTATAATATAATTTAGTACTCCCTTCAATCTAGGTATTACACTTGTACTTGTTAAACTCAATATAGCTTAGTACTCCCTTCAATCGAGGTAGGACACTTGTACTTTCTTTTAATGCGCAACACTATATTATTAAGTATTTGCTTTTTCACGGGTTAACTATGATACCTATGATCTTTCACTTTGTATGAATATTTAGAACTTTAATTTAAGTACTTACCTAAATTAAGTGGGCATCACTAGTACTTCAATCACGTTTCAAATTGCATAAAAATTATATTATGAATTCACTCAAGTACCCCCTTTTATATAAGGCGCGTCACTATTACTTTTACTCTTTCACTATTTTATATATATAAATATCTCCTGCGTCAACACTAAATACTTCTATTAACAATGGATTATCACTAGTACTTCTTATGCGTTTTCAGTAGCAAATAAAGGAGATATAAAGATTTAATTTATACTTCCTTTTATCAATAAGGTGTATCACTAGTACTAATAAAGGGGTTTCACTATATATATTATAATTATGTATGAGCACCTTGTAGTGTTCTGGTGAGAATCTGGGCTGTGGTGGTTATCTTGACGTGGCTGGATGACAGTAGATGGAGACTCAAACTCTTGGGTGTTGGGTCTTGCATAATACATACAATATACCAGTACATCTGTATAGTATTATCGAGCTAACGTAGGAGAGGACTCGCTAACTGCTCTGACCGTTATAAGAGTTTTGATGCAGACCTTCCAGTACTCTTGGGTGTTGGGCCTTAAATGTCGTGTGCAATATGCCAGTGCAGCTGCAACACGTCATCGAACTAACGTAAGAGGGTTGGTTGTGACGCAACGTCGCTTAACTGTTCTGACCGTTATAAGAGTCTTTCAGTGACTGAGTTGATGAGAAAATATTTGGCCCCAGAACCAGTGCCTGGGATTCAGTAATGGAGGGACTTTATTGTTGAGTGCCGTTATGCAGGACTGTATCTCACAGAGCCCTTGTCTTATCAAAGTCCAGCCAGTGCGTGAACTGTTAATAAGACGGAGGTGGTTTGTTACTAATAGAGCGCTTGACAAATCATAATTCTTTATTAATAACAACGCCGGATCGAGGCAGAGGAACAGATATTAGGTAGCCTCCAGTAAGGTCTAATAACAAATTCATTTGATGAGCCACGATGTTAAATAAGATTGGAAGTAATGCTTTATCACCAGTGTGATCAGGGTTTTACTCCAATATCAAAAGGGGCCAAAATCTTCCAGCTATTAGATACCTTCCAGTGATACATACACATACATACATAAAATTTTAAGACTGAGTGTTCCACACATAAGTGCAGTTTCAGTCTCTTGTCCTAATGGCGGCATTCCAGGCAATCCTGTTAAGGGCTGCTTCACTTGTCAAGTTCTTGGATTTGAGATCGGCGCGTATAGTCCGATCCCAGGTCTTCCTCGGTCCACCCCTTGGTGCAGCTCCCTCCACAATCACAGACCTGCATTTTTTCACCCAATTTTGTTCATCCATTCTCTCCACATGTCCATACCATCCCAGTCTACTTGTACGCATCACCTCGCTAATACTCTTTATACCTAAACGTCTCCTCAGCTCAACATTTGTTATTCTATCCTGTAGCCTGGCCCCACACACCCATCTCACCATTCTCATCTCATTACGCTCCATTCTGTTGACATCCTTTACTTTAACGGCCCATATTTCTGAGGCATACGTCATTGCACTTCTAACACATGAGGCATACACCTTTCCCTTCAGGGGGAGAGGCATTCTTTTCATGGTCAGGATTGGCATCAATTCTCTGAACTTCCCCCAGCCACACCTAATTCTAGCAACAGTGGCAGCCTCGGCCCCACCACCGGCAGAGATGGTATCTCCTAGGTAACAAAACTTGTTCACCAGCTCCAAAGACTCATTTCCAAAATTCACAGCCACAGGATCATCACTCTTCCACACCAAGTTTCCTCATAGCCCACTGTACAACATCTCTAGGTACCCTATCAAAGGCCTTCTCCAGGTCCACAAACACAAAGTAAAGATACCTGCCTTTTAGTAGGTATCTTTCCAGTATCTGCCTGACTATGAAGATAGCATCGGTTGTACCACGTCCTGGCATAAAACCAAACTGCATATCATCAATAGAGATGCTTTGCCTGATCAAACCCTCAAGGACTCTCTCACAGACCTTCATGATTTGGTCAAGCATTTTCAGGCCCCTATAATTTCCTCTATCTAGCGCATTCCCTTTTCCTTTGTATATATTTACTATTACACTTTTGAGCCAATCCTCTGGGATTTTCTCATCTTTAATAATGGTGTTTATCAACTCAGTGACTAAGTTTACACCAATCTCCCCTGAGGCTTTTATCATCTCAGCGACAATGTCGGAGCAACCTGGAGCTTTACCGTCCTTCATTTTATTGATTGCGTCGCTCACTACAGCTGGTGCTATCAAAGGAGGGGGCCCAGATATTGGTTTTTCGATACTAAGCTGTTCCTTATCCCATTCAAACTCTACATTTAGCAATCGTTCATAGTGTACCTTCCATGCTTCTCTGATTTCATTTTCTGCATACACAATCTTCCCATTATCATCTCTAACACACTGTTCACCTATAATATCCCTACTGTCATTTTTAACTCGCCTAGCTAGGTTGAAGATCCCATTGGGATTGTCAGTGTTACACACTTGTTCGAGGACCAGGTCCTTAATGCGATTTTTAGCATTGTAAATAACTCTTTTGGCAGTTCGTTTAGCTGCCTGGTATTCCTCCCTGCTGCCTCCTTTCTTCCATGCTTTGAAGCATCTCCTTTTCTCTTTCACAGCATGTTCTACCTCATCGTTCCACCACCAAGAGGTCTTATTCCTGGGGTGACCCTTTGTTTTCCCACAGACTTTGTCAGTGGCAGCGATAAGGCTATGCTTAAGAAAGTTCCATTGGCTATTTACATCGTTAGGCCTAGCTTCCTTATTTCTATTCATTTCCTCCAGTTCATTATGAAACCTATCCCTAACTTCCTTGTCCTTCAGCAGCCACACTTTCCTTTTGGGTATGTAAACCTTCTTGCGCTTAGGATCTCTGTATAAGCTCATGTCGCACACAAGTAGCTTATGCTGGGGGATACATTCTTCGCTCGGGATGACCTTTACATTTCGAACTAGTTTCCAGTCTTTCCTGTTAACCAAGAAGTAATCTATCTGGCTACTGGAGACCCCAGAGTTATATGTGATCAGGTGGCTCTGTCTTTTCTTGAACTTTGTGTTACACACAACCATGTTGAGTGCAACGCAGGACTCCAATATATATTCGCCTTCTAGATTTCTCCTTCCGTAACCAATTCCTCCATGTACCCCCTCGTATCCATCTGCAGATGCTCCCACGTGACCATTGAGGTCCCCCCCCACGATAGTTATTTCGTTCTCCGAGAGGCCTGAAATGACACTGACGGTGTCATTCCAGAAGTCCTCTTTTATCTCTTTCTGTAAACCAGCCTGTGGGGCATATGCAGATATCACATTCAGAATTCTTTCACCAACTTTCAACTTCAAAACAATCAGCCTTTCACTAACTCTCGTAATCTGAAGCACACTTTCCGCCAGCTCTTCAGCCACCAGAACACCCACTCCTCCTTTCGCTTTATCAGTCTCCACACCCATCCAGTATATCCTATATCTTTTCCTCCTTCCGACAATCCACTGTACCCCATGCCTCTTCCAGAGTGTTTCCTGGGTACAGCAGACGTCCACTCGCCTCCTCTCACACATCTCAGCCACTTCATTCGCACGCAGATTCAAACTACCAACATTCACACTAGCAAGTCTGAGTTTGTGGGGGCATTTGTCATTGTCCTGTGCGGTTTTGTTTCATCGAACTTACGTTTGATAGGTAACTAAGAGCTGTCCAACTGTAATGATCTTAATTTTGCCTGTGGTGGTCATACCTTTTGCTGGGTTGTTCCTGCCGGTCCATCTCGGGTTAATAAGGGCACAGGTGTGGGGGGGAGGGGGGAGTGACTCTTGGGGTGTTTGGGGTAGTCCCTCCTGGCCTCACGGTCACGGCGATCATGCGGTTTAGATGAAGAATGGTGCTTGGAGGTATGTTGTCTATGGAGCCTTTTCGTTGGTTGCCTTTCCTTGACATCTTTCCTTCTCCGGTGTGCAGTAGGATTGTTGATGGTGATGGTCAGGTTCTTCCCGGGTGTTGGAGGATGTGCAATATCAATGGTAGCTACTCGGGCACATCTTGGTGGGGTGGTGGTTGTTTCCTTTTGTCTCGGAGGTGTGGTGGGAAGTGCTCGGATATCGCTTGGTGGTGGTGAAGGCGTGGTGTTGCTTTTCTCTGGTATTTTATTAACTTTGATACATGCACTAAGTTAATGTGTATATACTGGAAAAAAACCCTGCCGTTTTCATAAGTACCATATTTCAGCTATAAACACACTCACATACTGTATATATCTCTCTCTCTCCCTCCCTCTCCCTCTCGCTCTCATTGTATAAAACGCCATCCCAGCCTAAGAACCCTAATTTTTGCCCCCCCCCCCCCCCCCTCCCCTTCCCCGGATATTGCACAGACAATCACTGGATATTACACTCTGTTCCCGGGCACACGGAATATTTTATCCTACGCTCATGGCACTCCCTATGACTCATTATCTTACAGTTCTCCGAGTGGTGCTCTGCTAATGGCTCATCTCTGCGCTAACGGCCTCGGCGGCGTAAGATTCATGCGTGTCATTAAAATAATATATTATTTTAATGACACGAGATATGTTGGAATAAGTTTTTGTATAATAGATCGTGTGCAATTTTTTGTTACCTGATTGTGCCAGGTATCTTTTAAAGTATGTCAATTGAAATATAGTTTTAAAATATAGCCTTGGCAGTCTAATAAAAGAAGAAGTGGATCCAGGATGCCACGACTGATTGTAACATCGGCACTACAGGCTGTTCGATCGGCACTACAGGCTGTTCGATCGGCACTACAGGCTATTCGATCGTCATTATAGGCTGTTCGATCGTCACTACAGGCTGTTTGATCGGCAGTACAGGCTGTTTGTCAATCAGTAGGCCTACAGGCTGTTTGATCCTAGCTACAAGCTGTTCGACTATAACTACAGGTTGTTTGATCATAACTACAGGCTGTTTAACAATCAGTACAGGTAGTTTGACTGTCATTACAGGCTGTTTGACTGGCTCTACAGGCTGTTTGATCATTTCTACTTGCTGTTTGCCCATTACTACAGACTAGAACACACCTAAAGGGGAGATGGATCGGTTTTCTGGTCCTCTTTCTCCCTCGTGTTAAGCGCCATTTGTTTTGAAATTATAAGACGTTCGTCCCATTAGTTTGGCGATTTTAACACCTTTCGTCCCACTTCGTTGTCAATTGTAAGACCTTTCGTGTCAAACAAAAAAACATCACCCGTATTAGGTTCATAGAAGATTAAGGGGGGATAGGTCGTTTTTGGTCGATTTTTCATATATTTAGTATTTGTTAGTTTCTTAGACCTCTATTAAACTTAAAATAACAACCCCAGTATCCCCTTTCAAGATAATTATTGGTACATTTTTCGGTAGAAAAATGTCCCGATCGAAGGCCGATTCCTCTTATATTATAGGCTCGCTTTCGCTCGCCAGAAAAAAAATCGACACCTAAATGACACGAACAGTTTTAATATTGATAAAGAAATGGGACGAAAGATCTTAAAATCGCCAAACTAATGCGCCGAACGTCCTGAAATCTGAAAACTAATGAGGCTAAACATGAGGAAGAAGGGGGATCAGAAAAACTACCCATCTTCCCTTAAGTGCATAATATTATACAGTCACTTGCAAAAATCCGGGGACACCCATATGTTTTGATTTATGCAATTATAACTATCTGGATTATTTTTTAATATTATTTGCTTTTCAATCGTTTTGCAATTGATGTATAAAAAAACTATATCCATAATTCGTTTCTAGAGATATGCTTCCATAATTGAAATAGGTGAGATACACGATTTTATATGAGTGCCTGTACATACACATACACTCACTCACACACGTAACACATACACACATATACATTTTCTTGCACACATACATACGCACACATTCTCTGTCTGCCTTCCCCCCCCCCTCTCTGTCTTTCTCTCTCTCTCTCTCTCTCTCTCTCTCTCTCTCTCTCTCTCTCTCTCTCTCTCTCTCTCTCTCTCTCATTTTAGACTAAACTCAGATCGCGTTGCTTTACTATTGTAAGTGTATCCTCTTGTTCAATAATGTGTAACAGTACTATAGTGAGGAATTTTAACATTACCACATTATGTATTGATTATGAAACCAAGTAGTACAATTGTGGACATAAATACAAAACACACTTCCTTGTATTAAAAACAATGAAGCAGAAACAGATTCTCAGCTGAAAAGCAATAATAATGTAGGTTTCCGATGGATAGAAAGCATGTTGAATGTAATTTTGTGTATTTATAAAAGCACTACGACCGCATTTTAGCTGGTAATTCTGCTAAACAACGATGTCTACAGGCTTCCAACTTCCTTATAACCAAAAACTCGCAAGACCTCAATTACAAAAACGATGATGTGTTAACAGTTGTGTATGCCTATTTGTGTGTTAAATAATGGTGTATGCCTATTTGTATGTTGAATAATGGTGTATGACAATGTGTGTTAAAAATGATTATGTATGCCTATTTGTGTGTTAAAAATAATGGTGTATGCCTATTTGTATGTTAAAAATTGTTGTTTATGCCTATTTGTATGTTAACAGTTGTTGTGTATGCCTATTTTGTGTGCTAAAATGGTTGTGTATGCCCATTTGTGTGTTAAATAATGGTGTATGCCTATTTGTGTGTTAAAATGGTTGTGTATGCCTATTTGTATGTTAAAAATTTCTGTGTATGCCTATTTGTGTGTTAACAGTTGTTGTGTATGCCTATTTGTATGATAAAAAATATTGTGTATGCCTATTTGCTTCCTTCCTTTATCTGAGGAAGGTAATCGAATTTGAACTTTGGAGAGCAAAGAAGATTACAGAAAACCCTTGGCTTCTTTTGATTAGTTGGACTATTTTTACTTTCAAGATTGGACGAGCTAAAAAAGTAAAAAACCTATAAGTCATTTTTTTTGGCCCCCTTCTCCCTCATGTTTAGCCCCATTAGTTTTGAGATTTGAAGACGTTCGGCCCATTAGTTTGGCGATTTTAGGACCTTGCCCCCATTCAATATTAAGACCTTTCATACCATTTAGGTGTTGATTTTTTCCCTGGAGAGCTATAGCGAGCCTGTATTTTAGGAGAAAATGGCTTTCGGCCAGGGTGTTTTTCTACCGAGAGAGAGAGAGAGAGAGAGAGCGAGAGAGAGAGAGAGAGAGAGAGAGAGAGTGAGTGTGAGAGAGAGGTGGGGTAAATTGTTAGTCTGGTGGTACAAAAACCTTAATATAGCAGTTGTAGCAGAATAAACCTTAATATAGCAGTTGTAGCAGAATAAACCTTAATATAGCAGTTGTAGCAGAATAAACCTTAATATAGCAGTTGTAGCAGAATAAACCTTAATATAGCAGTTGTAGCAGAATAAACCATAATATAGCAGTTGTAGCAGAATAAACCTTAATATAGCAGTTGTAGCAGAATAAACCTTAATATAGCAGTTGTAGCAGAATAAACCTTAATATAGCAGTTGTAGCAGAATAAACCATAATATAGCAGTTGTAGCAGAATAAACCTTAATATAGCAGTTGTAGCAGAATAAACCTTAATATAGCAGTTGTAGCAGAATAAACCATAATATAGCAGTTGTAGCAGAATAAACCTTAATATAGCAGTTGTAGCAGAATAAACCTTAATATAGCAGTTGTAGCAGAATAAACCTTAATATAGCAGTTGTAGCAGAATAAACCTTAATATAGCAGTTGTAGCAGAATAAACCATAATATAGCAGTTGTAGCAGAATAAACCTTAATATAGCAGTTGTAGCAGAATAAACCTTAATATAGCAGTTGTAGCAGAATAAACACAAATTAGGAAACAAAAAAGAAGAACAATTACATGGCACTTTCTCATCTTAACCAGCACCCTTGCACTTTGATCCTAATATTAAAGCAAAAGAAGAAGACTGTATTGCAGGCTAAGAATCCACACCATAAACCTTCACGTTGATGATTACCTCGCCAGCCGTTATTATGTCATTCACGACCATTTGACCTAGTTGGGAGAGAGATAGGAGCGGGTTGGACAGTAACGAACGCAAATATCTTGTCAAGGGGAGATGGTCGGTTTTTCTGGGCCCCCTTCTTCCTCATGCTTAGACCCATTAGTTTTCAGATTTGAAGACGTTTGGCCCATTAGTTTGGCGATTTTAAGACCTTTCGCCCCATTTCTTTGTCAATATGAAGGCTTTTCGTGGCATTTAGGTGTCGAATTTTTCCTGGCGAGCGATAGCGATCCTTTAATTTAAGAGGAATCGGCCTTCGGCTGGGACATTTTTCTATCGAAAAATGTAAAAACATTTCTTGAAGGAGGTCTTGTTTTGTTTTTCTTAAGCTTGACGGAGGTCTAGGGAGGAAACTTAAAATATAATAAAAAGTTAAACAAGATACGCAAATGAATATGCCCATCTCCTCTTAAGGTTCTCTGTTTTATACCATTTGACGGGGAATTGCCGTCTTGATTATTCAGCTATTGCGAAGATTTTTTGCCGAAATATGATGTTGAATATGAAAACTTGACATAATTATGACTCAGAAACATAGTAGTTATATATTTTTCCCTAATTTATCGAGAAGTTAGTTGCCAAGTGATTCAATTTGCCGTCAGTTGGAATAAAGCCGACTATAGTATTTGCGACATTTTAGCTACTTATGAGTATGTCGGGTGGATGGGACTCGTTAGCCTTGGTCGGCAACCCACCCATCAAGATGAGACAACCTTATACAAATTCGGGTGGATGGAACTCGTCAGCCTTGGTCGGCAATCTGTCTAGGGAAGTAAACCTTATACAAATACGTACTGCTTACCTAAGGGTGAAGCAGGTTAGTGGATGGATTAGCCGCACACCACTGGATAAAAATAGTGCTAATAAGATACATAGTGAGCCTCAGAGTCGGACGGACCCTAAATTGAGTGGTCAATCCTGTAAGTCCTTCAGTAAACTGGCACGGGTTGTCCCTCTCATAGGGGATAGGTCCGCTTGGGGGCATTTTGTGTATGGCCACCCTCATAAAGGGGAGTAAGGCGTCCGGCAATAGATGGATAGATGAGTATAATAATGGTAAGCAAATTCTGTATCCTTAACCCTTTCACCCCATTATGTAATTTTCATCATATTCTGGTTACCATTAGACGATTTTCTTTAATTTGTAATCTACCTCAACGACTGAAATTAGTAAATACTGTCTCAATAAACCCTCTTAATAACAACGGTCATTCTTAAACTGCAGAAAATCAACTAATTTTAGCCAGAATCAAAAGTAGAAAGGTGTCCAGGTGCTGAACAGGTTAAACTTTACTTTAGGTAGTTAAACGTGTCATAGCTATACTGGTATAGGTATATATGTAATTATATAGAAACCTAAGTAAAAAGTAACACCCCATTCTAAACATTAATCATTCATTACAAACCCAAATGTACTAGAATAAAGTAATGAAAACATATGGTCCTCCCGGGATTCGAACTCGGGACACACCCAGAACATAAGCATCTAAAGTTCTAAACCATTACAACACCGTTAATATTTGTTCCATGACAGTTACTTCTGTACGCAACTGTACTTCGCGTTATTAGTCAAGAGGGTCTTATAATTCCAGGTTAGATTATGGGGGGGGGGGGCTGCTGAGATTACCTATCTTGAGTGGTGGTGTAATTCAGTAATTAGCTTAAGGGGAGATGGGTCGTTTTTCTAGACCCCCTTCTCCCTCGTTTTTACCCCATTAGTTTTAAGATTTTAAGATGTTTGCCCCATTAGTTTGTCGATTTTAAGACCTTTCGCCCCATTTATTTGTCAATATTAAGACCTTTCGTGATATTTAGGTGCCGATATTTTTCTTGGAGAACGATAGTGAGCCTGTAATTTTGGAAGAAATTTTTTCTACCGTAAAATATTTACAAATTAATCTAGACGGAGGATCTAATGGATGATTTTTTAAAAAGTTTGATGGAGGTCTAGGGAGGGGAAAAAAAGAAAATATATAAATATATGAAATAATCGATCAAAAAATAAACCTTCCCCCTTAATTTGCTTCTTGTATGCTGTGTGTGTTGCGTGTGAATGTGTTTATTTGTGTGTTTTGTTTGTGTCTCTGTGTGTGTGTGTGGGTGTGTATGTGTGTGTGTGTGTTATTGTGAAGTAAAGCGATTACCTGTATCATCTTGTGAGGTGGTTTATTGCAATACATACCAATTAATTCGACCCAGTTTCTTGGAGAGAGAGAGAGAGAGAGAGAGAGAGAGAGAGAGAGAGAGAGAGAGAGAGTGATTTCAAGTGATTCTCAGGCAGCACTCCATCCAGCCATCGTTCTGATCTTCACCAAGTGCTTTTTGATAAATGCTGTCATTCTATTTTATGTGTGCACGTTTCGGCCTCGTTCTTGCCGGCTGGTGCTCTTGACATATGGGGCTCAATCATTGCTTCTCACTCGCTCGATAAATTTGCCTTCAGTTCATATATACCCTGGACAATATATCGCTATTTTTGTGATATTGCTATTCATCTATCGCTATTTCTCTGATATTATTTTTAATTTATCGCTATCTCTCTGATACTGTTTTAACATTATCTCTATCTCTCTGATATTGTTTTAACATTATCTCTATCTCTCTGATATTGTTTTAACATTATCTCTATCTCTCTGATACTGTTTTAACATTATCTCAATCTCTCTGATATTGTTTTAACATTATCTCTATCTCTCTGATACTGTTTTAAATTTATCGCTATCTCTCTGATACTGTTTTAACATTATCTCTATCTCTCTGATACTGTTTTAACATTATCTCTATCTCTCTGATATTGTTTTAAATTGATCGCTATCTCCTCTCTGATATTGTTTTCAATATATAGCTATTTTTCTGATATTGTTATAAATCTTTCGTTATCTTTAATATTGATATAAATCAATCTTTATCTCTCTGATATTGTTTTAACCCCTTCTGTATGTTATGTCGTTGTTTTATGTGCAGTACCGTTATGTAGTTGTTTTATGTGCAGTACCGTTATGTAGTTGTTTTATGTGCAGTAGCGTTATGTCGTTGTTTTATGTGCAGTACCGTTATGTAGTTGTTTTATGTGCAGTACCGTTATGTAGTTGTTTTATGTGCAGTAGCGTTATGTAGTTGTTTTATGTGCAGTACCGTTATGTCGTTGTTTTATGTGCAGTACCGTTATGTAGTTGTTTTATGTGCAGTACCGTTATGTAGTTGTTTTATGTGCAGTAGCGTTATGTAGTTGTTTTATGTGCAGTACCGTTATGTCGTTGTTTTATGTGCAGTACCGTTATGTAGTTGTTTTATGTGCAGTACCGTTATGTAGTTGTTTTATGTGCAGTAGCGTTATGTAGTTGTTTTATGTGCAGTACCGTTATGTCGTTGTTTTATGTGCAGTACCGTTATGTAGTTGTTTTATGTGCAGTACCGTTATGTAGTTGTTTTATGTGCAGTAGCGTTATGTAGTTGTTTTATGTGCAGTACCGTTATGTCGTTGTTTTATGTGCAGTACCGTTATGTAGTTGTTTTATGTGCAGTACCGTTATGTAGTTGTTTTATGTGCAGTAGCGTTATGTAGTTGTTTTATGTGCAGTACCGTTATGTCGTTGTTTTATGTGCAGTACCGTTATGTCGTTGTTTTATGTGCAGTACCGTTATGTAGTTGTTTTATGTGCAGTAGCGTTATGTAGTTGTTTTATGTGCAGTAGCGTTATGTAGTTGTTTTATGTGCAGTACCGTTATGTCGTTGTTTTATGTGCAGTACCGTTATGTAGTTGTTTTATGTGCAGTAGCGTTATGTAGTTGTTTTATGTCCAGTAGCGTTATGTAGTTGTTTTATGTGCAGTAGCGTTATGTCGTTGTTTTATGTGCAGTACCGTTATGTAGTTGTTTTATGTGCAGTAGCGTTATGTAGTTGTTTTATGTGCAGTAGCGTTATGTCGTTGTTTTATGTGCAGTAGCGTTATGTAGTTGTTTTATGTGCAGTAGCGTTATGTCGTTGTTTTATGTGCAGTAGCATTATGTCGTTGTTTTATGTGCAGTAGCGTCATGTCGTTGTTTTATGTGCAGTAGCGTTATGTCGTTGTTTTATGTGCAGTAGCGTTATGTCGTTGTTTTATGTGCAGTAGCGTTATGTCGCTGTTTTATGTGCAGTAGCGTTATGTCGTTGTTTTATGTGCAGTAGCGTTATGCCGTTGTTTTATGTGTAGTAGCGTTATGTCGTTGTTTTATGTGCAGTAGCGTTATGTCGTTGTTTTATGTGCAGTAGCGTTATGTCGTTGTTTTATGTGCAGCAGCGTTATGTCGTTGTTTTATGTGCAGTAGCGTTATGTCGTTGTTTTATGTGCAGTAGCGTTATGTCGTTGTTTTATGTGCAGTAGCGTTATGTCGTTGTTTTATGTGCAGTAGCGTTATGTCGTTGTTTTATGTGCAGTAGCGTTATGTCGTTGTTTTATGTCCAGTAGCGTTATGTCATTGTTTTATGTGCAGTAGCGTTATGTCGTTGTTTTATGTGCAGTAGCGTTATGTCGTTGTTTTATGTGCAGTAGCGTTATGTCGTTGTTTTATGTGCAGTAGCGTTATGTTATGGTTATGTCGTTGTTTTATGTGCAGTACCGATATGTCGTTGTTTTTAGTCGATTTTATATTTTGGTTATAATTTTGGTTGTATGTTTTATATGTACATT